>OZ038325.1:7839099-7911648 GCA_964035795.1 Pterobdella sp. o SKG-2022 | reverse complement strand
TAGTGAACTATTGCGACAAAAAATTTAAAAAATTATTTGAAAATAACTTGCTACTAGCAAAAAACATTTTTTTCAAATATAACCTGTTCCTAACAAACAATAAATCTAAAAATTCTAGACTGGACATTTCGGACTTGTACTACCAGAAGCCTGAAACAGAAATAATTGCGATGACCCAAGACAACCAAACGACAATTTTCTTCCATTTCAACAAAAGCTCCCCTGAGATGGCTGCAATGATCAATAGGAATAAACTCTGCAATCAATTTTATTGTAACCACCTGATATGAATCAGCTGATCTTTTAGGACATTAAAAAATTTTGATTTTTTAGTAAGTTAAAATGATTTACTGAAAAATTCATCTTTATTTGAGAAATTTTGTTTTATTAGACATAATATTTATTTCTTCCCTCTATATTTTTCTCATTTTTCTATAATTTATTTAAAGCATTTTTTTTAACTTTAAATCAAACATATGCGAATATTTATTTCATTATCTTTGCTTCCATTTCTTCAGAGTTTTTCAAAACCCTTATGCCATTGATACTAATTTACAAATGATATATATATATATATATATATATATATATATATATATATATATATATCATCTGATTAATAGTCATTAGTATAAGAATCTATCCATATATACACTGTTTTAATCTACTGATGATGATATGCTATCTACTGATATTTAAAAAAGCTAATAATATACTTTTTTGGGATATTAATCTATTAATAATCAATGTGTTTATATATATTTTTTTATATACTAACACTCAAAAATGCTTAGTATTAACACATGTGGTATTTCACAACTATCAGTGAAAGCACTCAAATCAGTGGTTGAAGAGCAGTATTATATGAAAAAAATAGCATTTCTTGCTCTTCAATAAACTTGCATTCAAACACTTGTTTTATTAACTAAAATTGATTCAAAACACCCTCTAGAAGTATCGCCCCTCTTCTTTATACCATACAAAACTTCGTAGACATGACTGAGATTTCTGGTAGGTTCAACATTGTAGAAAATAAGCTTTATTAACAAAAAAAACCTAATTCTCAAAGAGTACATATGGTCCAATTATTGAAGCATGGATCAAAAAATAACAAAAAAAATGGTAAGCCAACCAAACTTGATTTAGTTTATATTCCAATGGGGAATTCGAAACTCAATTAAAAAGCATTGGGTAAAATTAAGGTTATAATACACATCTCATTGTTGACGTTATACGTTTAAATCAATATACTCAGAATATGTGTATAGTTTATTTTTGATATAACTTTTAATAATTTAAACTAATAATCTTAGTTTAATTTTTAAAATAACTGATTCTTGAAAGGCTTAGAAACACGAAAGGGTTAAAACTTTTTTTGAAAAGACAATAACCTCAAATGATATTCACCAGGTAGAATAGCTTGAAACAGCTGTACGACATAAACACGAAGTATTTATGAGAGGTTAGTGCGATGTTCTCAAGTTTGTATACTTCATTTGATTACGTATGTTCGACTTACGAAAAGCTTTGTTATTTTGATTGAAAAGTACTTTTTGGCATTCTAATTATGTTTAATTTAGTATCGAAGGTTTGTTTTATAGAAGCCTACGACAGTGAGTACAACAGTTAAACAACAATCCATGTAGAATAAAAAAGCTCTTTCATCATATAGTTATTGATGATGTGTATTGATAATTGATAATAGCTTGAATGATGCAATAACATATAGAAAAACACTAGTTTTTGAAGGCCGAAGCTTTTCATTTTAAATACTAAGAATCTTGAGAAAGAATTCATTAACTAAATTCTTTAATTAGCTCTCTACATTTTAATTCTGGCGTGTAATGGCGTTATACAAACGACATAAAAAAGCCAGAGTGCACGATATTTATGGGTTCAAATATTAGAGGCACGTTGTTTATGAGCTGATTTTTACTACGCTGTTAAAAATTTTGAATTTTTTGAGAGGGCCTTTCCAGGATTTTTAAATCGTCTAGACAGTAAAAAAAAATTGATTTTTTAAATGAAATTAACTTTTAAATTTAAGATCAATCATAAATGCGAACTATTTTCAATTGGAATATTTTATTGAATCAAATTAAATGAAAAATGTGGGAAAATTTCCAACTGTAAAACACAATGTGGTTTGAGTTAGCGAGGTGTCGTAGATAGCCTCCATTCGATACAAGATCAACAAAGACAGTGAATTATAATAGAATTTAACTTCATTGAGTATTATTATTTTAATTAGTAGATTCTGCCTCTTTACCTGCAAGAGTTGATGATCGAAAAAAATTATAATGCGATTAATAACAATATATAAAATAAGTAAAATTTGAGAAAAATAAATTCAATTGTAAGCAAGATGTGAAATTGAAATACACAGATAAAAAACAAAAAGTGAACAAGATTAAAACACATCCCTTGTATTTTGACTAAAAATAAAAACAAACGCAGATTTAAAAAGTATATAAAATGAGTTTTGGAAAATTTTCACATGTGAACATTTTTTGGGAACTGATTTGAGATGAGGTTTGAATGAAACCATCAAAAAGTAACTTTATATCCCTTGAACTATATTTTAATTTAAAAAATTAATATTTGATATCATTTTAACTTTTCAATCACCCATATAGTTATGTTATCATTATTGATCCAATTAGATTATACTGCTGTACATGTCCGAGTAACTGGGGTTGACAGCGATATATAGCAATATTGAATGAGTAATACAAGGGATGTACTTTAGCATAGCCAACTACTGCTCAATACAAAGTAACACTACTATACTATAATCATAATAAAAATCTTTGGTAATATACCATAATCATAAATACAAATCTTCAATACTATAAAAGGATTTGATATGTCATAATCATAACGCATGATTTTGACTCATTATTTCAAGCTTTATAACAATTCACGTGACAAAAAATTCAAAAATAATATATATATAAATATCATAAAACCGGCTTAAAAAGCATTATATATGTATATGTATATATCATAAAACTACTAAAACCTCGCTTGAAAGTAGCATGGAATTATCATTAAAAACCCTTAGATAACACTTGGAAACAATAATACTGAATACAAGTATACCAGAAAAGATATAAATATAAGTATATATAGGAGTATGAATATAAATCAAATATTGGGTCGCATGATTATTAATTTAGACTTTGTGGCGATGGCGCGTTTAAACTAGCATTTTAATAGGAAAAATACCGGATGATAGTATAAGAAGAAAGATGATGATGGGTTGGATGGTATTTAGTTAAATATGGTGATAATAATGACTTGAAAGATGGTTGATAAATGTTGATGAAATATAATTGATAAATAATGGTAAAGAAATATATCTATGTGATGATGTTATATGTGGTACTGATTGGTATTATTAGGTAAATTAAAAGAAGACGGAATAAGTTGGTGAAAAATTAAAGACACAATTTGGTTATAAATTGAGAGAAAATGAAATAGAAAGTAGGTTTTTAAAAGTGAGGATTTATGTGTTTGGAAGAATAGGAATGAAAGAAAATTATTGGTGATGAAGACGATAATGGAAAAAAAATGACGGAAAAAAGTGAATCAATAATAATAATAATAATAATAACAATAAAATGAAGTTGATAAAGATGATAATAATAAAAAAGTAAATGAATAATAAAATGAAGGTAATAACAAAAAAAATAATAATAAAAATGGAAAAAATAAAATGAATAATAATAATAATGAAAAAATAAATAATGATAATAATAAATAAATAAAATGTTAAATTAGAGTTTAAGGTGGAAAATTAAACAAAAATTGGATGATTGTGCAAACTAAAAAAAACTAGAGAATAATTTGAAGTAATAATTTAATTTTGATTTATATCAATGGTTGTCATAAATTATTTTTCTCATAATTAACATCGTTTCACATTAGATTTGAGACTAACATGGGTTCGACATCAGATATATCCAAATTACTATTCATAAAACCCTCCCCTTTTATTATTTATTTAAGCAATACCCTACTTTAACTATTCAATATTTTTTCAAGTTTTTATGTTATTTATAGGAATTATCCTTATTATTATACAGCAGTCCTTATTGATTGGTTGGTAAATCCCATTACGGAATGTTCAGCTAAAGGAAACTAAAGTTTAAACACAAAAGAAAAATAATTAATTGATAATTAAAATTAATGAAATATAATTATATAAATGTAAGACATATAGATTGATTAATATGAGAAGTTAAATAAATAAATTTTATAAGAAATATAAAAATTTATAATATCACAGCTGTTAAAGACTTAAATATAATCCGAACTGGCTGAGTTGAAGGACGGTGTTCATTATAAGAAACGACTACAAAAACACAAAAGAATTGCAAAAAATTTCAACATATATACAGAAACTATACAAAAAAAAAGAAAAAATGCTAATATATATACAGAAACTATACAAAAAAAAAAGAAAAAATGCTAATATATATACAGAAACTATACAAAAAATGGAAGAAAATCCAGACAGACTGATCAATGATCAGAAATATACAAAAGTGAAAGGTGTATAAAATCGAATGGGTGAACTTTAGAAAAGAGAAAGATGTTGACTAGAATAAAAAAAATTGATAAAATTTGAGAATATCACAAATGCTGCAATTGATATGAGATTTTGACCTATAGCGTTTTCTTGTGTGTGAGGGATGAAATGGTGGTGTGTATGTATGTTGGGATGTTTTTGTAGGCATGTGTGAATGTATGTTGGGATATTTTTGCATGTATGTACGTATTTATGAATCGGTCTTTATAAATTTATCTATACAAATGTCTGTATAAATGTATCTCTATATATGTCTATATAGATATCTTTGATATATATTCAATTATATTTAAGGGTACTTCAAGGCACTTTTTTTGGAATACAAAAAACCTTAAAACTAATGTGAACGTTCAACTGAGAATGTAAGACTATCTTACCAAAAGTTTTGTGGATTTAATTTAATGAATACCTTGTGCTTGTTTTACATAGTAATGTAGAAAAAGCCTTGAAAAAAGATTTCGACTAGTATGAATTGAGATTTATATACTGAATAAAAGCATAATACTAGTATAAGTTTTTACAAATATTTAGTTAAAAAACAATTGGCTATATAGGTCTCATAATAATAATAATAATAAAAAGTAGCAAATATTTTGGGCATTAAATATGGATTTGTGTATTATATATGCCTAATTAAATACTATATACTGAGTCTTATACATATTTTATACATGTAAGTTCCTCTTCATCTTAAAAAATAAGTTTCTATTTGAATAAAAAAATTTCCCCTCTTTATCTTATATATGAGATCTCATAACTTTTGATTTGGTTCTTTATGATTGTATTTTGTACCAAAACTCTTATTAATTATTAATAGATTCTCACTTAGGCAGAATTTTGATAGAATCACACATAAATATCATAAAAATATTCAATGGTCTAGAAACTCCTGGAGTTGATGTCACTATAATCATGCTTGTGATTGCTTTGATTTGATGATGTAATGAAATGTGATATTTATAAAGCGCTTTTTCTTATAAATCAAAGCGCTTGCTACAAATTTAATGTAGCTAAAACACACTGTGGAAACGGGTGCTAATTGTCTAAGCTACCATATTTGTACTGTTTCACACTATATATCTTCAATTTGCGTTGTATATACTATAGTATGTTTTTATCAAACATTAAAAATAATTATACAATACAATCAAACTGATTAGATATTTGGCAGCACTGATTATAGAGCTGTTATAAAATCTTATAGTAAATCCGTAAGCCATTACTCAAATATACTATCTTGAACGAATACACTACAAAAATATAAACAAAAAAACCAATAAACAAACAAAAAACAAAAATGAACGAAAAACAAGCAAAACAAAGAACAACAAACAATGGAAATAAAAAACCAACAAAACAACAAACAAAGAAAATGAAAAGCAAACAACAAACAAATAAAAAAAAACAAAGAAAAACACACACACACACCCCAAACACTTACTAGATTGTATAGACCTCCATGCATTTCTTTGCAATAAAACCTTTATCACCACTGGTCTATCTAACAAGACCTCCATTTGTGTCTCATCATCGAACCAACGCCATCATCACCAACGAACAATGGCCACCATTTTCTTGATCAATACATTACCAACAAAATATATATTAAAGTATTCTTATCTGTACTGTTATGCACAACCTCCATCATTAATACACCATTGCTGACCATTGCCCTTAGACAGATATACACAGTTAATCGCTCAAATGAATGCATCTTTAGAAAACTACCCCACCCACCATTACCATCACCACCAACTTCTTATCATTGTGCCTCTTCATATCCAACTCCAATATTTACAATAGGTTGATTTACACTGCGAGTACGATTATCATTCTTATCATTATAAAAAGATTCTCAACATTATACATTATCTCTTCTGCTATCATTATCGGCATTTATATGCAACAATCCTGTTATTATTATTATTTCTTATTATTATTATGATATTATTTACGGAGCAGCACGCTAAGCATATACATTATAAGGGAAGATAGTTCACAAGCCAATCCAAGTAACAACTACACGACGACGATGATGCCACTAATATCATTGAATGATAACGTTCCCAATAGTGATGTCACTAACGCCGTTGATAATGTTTATAAATAACCACATCTACCACCATAACGTAACCACAAGAGTTATTAATAAACGATACAACGTCACTTGTTGCATATGGGCAGTGAATGTGTGCTAACAAACACACTGGTAACATCAGAAACAACACTAACTACCGTGAGTGTTCAAAGTTTGGGATGACCATGTATATATACAAGTATCAATGATATGACTTCAAGATGCAAGTTGTAGCAGTAGTAGTGGATACAGTAGTAGTTTATTTCATGAGGGTAGTTGTAGCAGTAGTTGCAATACTAATGGCAGTTTTTATATCAGTTGTAGTAGTGGTATCCATAGAAGTGAAGTTATTTAACCAACTAGGTTAATTGTTGAAGCGGATTTTGTTGCATTAGTAGTTGTGTTGTAGAAGCGTTGTTGTTGTTTCAGTAGTAGATGTGTTAGTATTTGTAGTATTTGTGTTAATATTTTCATTAGTATTATTATCAAAGTATTATTGTCATTTATCAACATTTAACGTTATCATTATGCTGGCAAGAAACCTCACAAAACGTAATTAACCATTATCATTATTGAGGTTTTTATTATAATTACAAACATTAATATTAGTGGCACTAGAGCTATTATTGAAGATCATCAGTGGAGGGTAGCCGTTACAACTGAACTGCCAATCTTCTTGCTGAAATAAGAGAAACTAAAATTTCCAAGGTACAAACAACACACAAAACAACCCAAACAGTCTCTCAACTAAGCCACTCAAGTGAAATAACACACACACAAATACACAACAAACCCATTGAAGGCCTTGCAAAAGAGCCAGGCATGATTGGCTTGCTGAAACTTGAGTAACATTTTTCCTTTGAGACTGTTGAACTGCATTGACTGAGTGGTGGTGGTTGATGATGTGTTGTGGAGGAATATTTGGGTATCATAAAATAAATGACCCCAACACTTTAAACAAAAACAAGAAATAAAGACGTTAAAAATAAAAAAAAAATATCATCAACACAACAACAAAAACAACATTAACACCAACAATAACCCACACCAACCTCCAAAGGCCCCACTAGGTCAGCGAACTTTTTGAGTTGCGTGGTGTTGTTGGAATGGTTGAGATTAGCAACCACAACCATCTTGTTGTTGTTGTTGTACTTGTTGATACTCAACGTTGTGGTGTTTTGTTGAGATTTCGATATGAGGGGGGTCTTTTTGGTAGGCGTGGTGGTTTCGTTGATAGCTTTATTTTCAACCATTTTATTGTCATTTACATTATTTAAATTTTTATTATTGGCAATGACTGTTCTCTTAAACTGCACAGTCCTATGTGACGTCATATCCTTTAATACGTCATCACCATCATCTTCATTAATATCATCATCTGCCAGTTTCCCATACGCTATATTCTCATCATTGTTTTTGTTATTTTCATTACTATTAGTATTATTATTTTTAACGATGTTGTTGAGTTGTTGGATGAGAGCATTTTTTTGGAGTGTGGTGGTGGTGACTATTTTCTGAGGCGAAACTGATGCATCTTTGGGGAGGTTTGTTGGTTGTTTAAAATGGAACACATACCCATCCATCTATACAATCTCACCTCCTTCAGCTTTAATAAGAGCCAATTTCTTCTGAGCCAGCATCAACCTCCTCTCCTCTTTCCTCCTCATCACCACCTCCCTCAGCCTTTTTTGCTCATCCAAACCCTTTTGCAGCTCAAAGTCTTTCAAGGAACTACGAGTCTGGTAAGTGGGAGTGAATGTGATAGAATTGATGTGTGTGTGTGTGTGTGTGTGTGTTTGGTTTTGCTCTCAAGAGTCAATATCATGTGATGGTGATAATATTTGAATGGTTAAAGAACCTTATTGAAGGCAGCCTGAGCAAGATCAGCTTGTATGGCAAGTTGAGATTTTCTGATGACTCTTCGACCAAGCATCAGTTGCTCTTCCTCCTCCTCTTCAAGCTTGGCCTTTTTGGCTCCTTCTACATTATCTTGTACTTGCGAGTGTTTTGAAGCCTTAACTTCAGGAGGCTTTGCAAATCTCTTCGCCCTCTCCAACATCTTTATCTGCTGTTTAGCTTTCTCCTCCTCTTCCTTTGAAATGGCTTTAGGTTGTTGCTGAGTGTTAGTTTGTGGGGTTTGTTGTTGTGGTGGAAGGTTAAATGTTTCTTGTTTCTTCCTGCCTCTGAAATGTTGACCACTGTCCCTGGATCTATTTAATATGACTGTTTGTATTGGCTGACCTACAAAATCATTGTTGTCAATTAGTTGAGAATGAATCATTTGATCTTTAAATGGTGGCGAGGCAACCAATGATGTTTGAGGAAAAAATAATGAAGATTGCTGATTGGTTTGTTGAGACTGGTTCCATTGTGGTTGCTGGAAGGTCATTGGTTCAGATCTCTGAAGAGTTTGTTGTTGGGACAAATGAGGAAAGGGTTGATGCTGCAAGGGAGGGGGTTGGAAATTCTGTTGTGGGGGTTGCTGGTTGATGTAGATGGGTACTTGTGGTTGATTCAAAGGCAGAACATTACTGGGAGTTGGTTGGGGAAACTGTTGTGATGTTGGTCAAGCTATCATTTAGTGTAATTATTCGTATATTTTCAAAAATAAACAGAATTTATTATAATGATTTACAGCAATCAAATCTTAAAGCACAAAATTGCACTTAATAAGCATATATTGAATCTATCTAAACAAGAATGACTCTCAAACACATAAACCTCAGCACAAATCACCTATACAAACCACCATCCATCTAAAAATAAACTCCATTAATAAAAGCCCCTACAATTCTCACATTATGTCTGCCTCTCATAATAGCAGCAGGTTCAGAAGTTCTAAAAGATTGCTGAGTCACAGGGTGCCTCACCTGTATAGGGAGATGTGAGGGTGACTGTCGAGGGATGGCATGCGGTTGCAGTTGTGAAGGTATGTTTCCGATGTGGGATGGTTGCATGGGAAGATGCTGTTTTTGTTGGAAGTTCTGCAATGGGTGTTTCTGTTGGATATTTTGTTGATGTTGCAGAAGATTATGTTGAGGTTGTTGCAGCATATTTTGTTTCGACTGAGAGTTCTTCAGCATTAAATTCACTGCAGCTCCAGCCATATTGTACAATTCTTTACTAGCATGAGGCCTATAAGTGACATGATGTGGGTTTTGCAATGGGTGGCTGATGTGTGGTCTAGGGGGATTATTAAGGTAGACTTGATGCTGGATGAGATTGAGGAAAGGACTTGGATGATGGAGCAGTGAATTGCTATGCTGTCCCAGTAAACTGTTGCTAAAGTTGTTTCTGTTCCAATTGTTATGGTGTTTGTTAGATTTTTGGTTTTTGTTGTACTTCTCCAACTCCTCCTTACCCTTTTGATTCAGTTCTGTCAAATATCAATAAATGTTGGGATTCTTGCAAATCTAAAATAATGGAAAAAAAAAAAACAAACTCAAACCCTACATAATTAATCCAAAAACAATCACAACAACAGCAAACTTAACAAAGAAATGTGATAGTGTCTTAGATCCCAAGATCTCAGCACAAAAACATGAATGTGTTTAAAACATTATTTTCCTATTTGTACAAAAAAAAACACCAAAAAACACTGAAAAGCCACCTAGTTTATCAGGAATGACATCACTTTTATGCTTTCTAACAACTTCAGTAGTTCTCTCAGATTTGAATCTACTTCTACGTCGTTTGTTTTCATCTTCATCATCATCAATATCATCCTTTTCTTCTTCATCATTATAAGGAGTGCTTTTGATAGAAATATTTTTGGATTTCTCTTGTCTTGAAGACTGCATGTATTTATATAATAATAATAATGAAAAAAACAAAATAACAAGAATATTTTGGATTATAAAGATAAAAATGAGTTTTTTGTTCTAATATACCTCAAAAGTTTTGTTAACCTGTCCTTGATTAGAAACAATATCAGCTTTTGTAGCTTCTTTTGATACATTGTTAACTTCCCTAGGCTCACTAACGCTCTTCCTAGCACTCTTAGAACTTTCATCTTCCTCATAAATTTCATCCTCAAACGTGGGGATTTCTAAACTTAAATGAAAATCATCATATATGTTTTTTGATATTTCTGTAGTTTTGTTAGTGTCTGCAACATTCGTGGCTTCTTCTTCATATTTTAATAATTCTGCTTCTTCAAATTCGTCCAGCATGTTTTCTCCCTGTTGATGAGTTTAATTAGATATAATTATAAAATTATCTTAGTGAAACTCGAATATTAAAATCGTATGATGCTCACATTGTCTGAATGGGTTTTTATCGACAAAAGTTCTTCGTCGCTGTGAAAAAATTTGAAAATTTTACTTAATGTGAAAACATGTTTTGAAAATTGTTGATTATGTAAAGTCTATTTATTGATTACGACTAACCTTTCAGCCATTTTGTTATATATTTCTAACAAAAACGTTAAATTTTTAATTATCTACTAGGAACTTATTTTCAAAATTTTTTTTCACAATATTTTCATAATTTGATTTATTTTTACAGAGTTTAGTAAACAAATCTAAACAAAGACTAACGGTACAGGAAACCATGCATAGAATTTCCAGCGTAGCTAAACGACTGGTGCTTTTTAAATTTTATTTTTTTGAAACATAAAATAAAAACCATTAACATTGTATAATAGCTAGTTTTTATTTTGTTTTTTTATAATTTGAGTGTGATTATCATACCAAGAATTTTCATGTAATAGCAAATGACTTTAAATTTCACTAAAATGATTGAATGATTGAAATTTTGATAATTTTATCAATATTTAAATATAAAAAAATTTATTGCTTAACTCTAAAATACAATACAATATAGGAAAACAAAGCTTCTAGCGCATAGAAAAACGTTTAAGAGCTACGAATAATTAAAAAAAGTGTTTAATTCGAAAACATATTTTAAAAAAAATTTTAGACAAAAAATATAAATTCTAGAAAGAAGGATGAGAAAACGATAAATATTTTAGCGTCAGAGTAAGAGGTTTGGGCCCTATTTCAACAAAGTAATTTACGAGATTAGAAAAAATCAATTCATCTGTAAATTAAAAAAAAAATTTTTGAATTTTACTAAAACCAAATGTCGATAAAATAGGAAATTTGTTACATAATTTTAATTATTCAGAAAATATAATAATTTAAAAAAATAATTGCTTCTGTAACTATATAGACCAAAAAAAGATAACTATCTCAAATATGCATTTCATTATATTTTTTAGCGCTGTTTTTTCTGAAAACAGGTAAGTTAAAAACTGAATAACTAAATCAACCATCGTATCTTTCACAATTTGGGTTTAAATGCACAAATGATTAAAAAAAATTGAATCAAATTAAAAAAAAAGGCTACAAAAATCAATTGACAACAACCATTATGTTAATCTAATACTAATCCTTTTCTTGCAGGGCAGGCCAATGAAAACGTCTCACTCAACAAAACTCTTCACGGTTTTGCAAATACCGTCTTTCATCTCGCTTTAGATGGTGTCTTGTCTACATATGAGACATACAAAACATGTTCATGATGGAAAATATTTATATCCGAGAATATCGGTAGTGCACACTTGTTGAAGAGGGCTTTGAGGGCCCAACTGTACTAACGTCTGTTATTTTAGAAGGTTTTGTCTGTTCAACACTGGTAAGTGCCTAAGTGGATGTGAACCAGGGTAGCCTGGTAACAGTTGCTCAAAACATGTCAGAAGAAATAATGGTCGATGAAGTAGTTGATGAGAAACAATTTACGATATGATAGGTTTTAATACTAATTTTTTAGTTAATTTACTGTCTTTTTGAATTTGAATTAATCAGGAATGTTTGATTGCAATTTTATTGTTTTCAAAATTTATTTTGAATATTTCACATTTTTCATTTTATTTTTAAGAACTTTAAAACAAAAATCAAACTGAAAATACTTTTATAACAATTCAAGTCTTTGAAAACTCATCAAAAGTGAAGTGAAGTTGCAGATTATGAATAGGAAAAAACCAAAAGATTAAATATGCACTAAAATCGAAAAATAAATCGTATTATGAGACTTAACTAACACTATAAGTTCACCCAAGTATTTTCCCTCATTTTATAATGTTTTTAAACTGTGTTCAACAACTTGAAATTTAAAACCGGAACTAAGTGACTGACGAATACATAATAAAATTAATCGATTTTTTGACGCTTGTGACAATGTTATGAGATTGATAATGATGGTGATGTTTTGATGACGGTTTGTAGATGATTATGGAGATTATAACATCTATAATTATGATGATGATAAGGTCCCAACAGCCATACGCAACCAAGAGACCAAGAACCGCGAATAATGGTGGCAAAAAATAACATTGAAGAAATAAATGATGGAATAAAATGAGTGAGTTGATGAGGTAACCATGATGAAGGTGATGACGTTGATTTAGTAGAATTCTCTACTTAGTTCCATGAACAGCGAATTCTTTCGTCATAATTTTGCTGAGTAAGTTCTGAAAGATGATGATGACAATGCTGATGCTGAAGCTAGTGATGATGATGAAGATAGTAAAAACGATAAAGATAGTGGAAAAATGATGAAGAAGGTGGGAAAGTTGATGAAGCTGGCTACTATGTCTTCTTAAGCTGAGTTGCCTGCAATTAATACCAAAAGTTTAATCAATTCATGAGTTTCATTTTTGCCTAAACTACATTTGAAAATGAAACAAGAGGTTTAATAACCATAAATTAAAAATAAAAAAAAAAATAACAGAAAAAAAAAACCCATAAAGTCCAAAAAAAAACGCGGCGTTTAACTACAAAAGTTAACTAGTGAATTTTTATCATAAATACTTCCCGTTAATTTCCCATAAAATTGTGTCAGGCTATTCTACTCCCAAAAAAATGCAACTAACCACAGCAAGCGATAAGCTCCAAACAATTGATGAAGACTTCTGAGTCCCTGGCATGCACCTGGATATCTAAAGTATTTCCATAGTAGACCCCTTCTTTACGGAACTTACTCAGACCTGTCTCTGGCGTTTCCTATGGAGGTTTGGGATGCTAATTTTATGGGTGAGGTTAAGGGTAGAATTGATTTTTGAAAAAAGTTGTTTAAATAATTTGGTTTTTTGGATTGGTTTTGATTATATTTTGTTGGGGTCTAAGCAAAAAGTTCCTATTCAAAATCAAAGTACTCACATGGTCGGCGATCGTAGTAGTACCCCCAACAACAACTGAAAGACTCTTAACTCCTTTCATCTGCATCTTGGTACCCAAAATCACCCATTTAGTATTACACCATTCCAATATAGTGATTTGCAGTCTGAAGCCATTCTTCATCATTCGAGGAGGAGACCAATATTTAGTGTCTGATATCTGTACGGGTAATATGAATGTTGGGTTGTCGACATATTTGTTCCAAATGATGAAATCAAGTTTTTTAGTAAAAAAAAAGCTATATAAATTTGAGAAAAAATCAATTTATGAACTCCTTATAATAATAACCTTTGAATTATCTATTACAACACTCCATTAAAATCTCACGAGCATCAAACCACATACTAAGGTTCTGATATTCCTGTCTGTGATTGGCTGTCCAGAGTTCAACATCAGCATAAGTCTGAAGTTGACTTTAGTTTGAGGGTTTATGAACAAAGGCGGCAGACCAGGCATGCAGATAGCTGTTGGATAAATTGAAGTATGGAAATGGTTTTATGATTTTATAGATATTTAATTTGAAATAAAAGCATAAAAATTTTGTGTTTATGTAACTAAAAATTTATTTTAAATAAAAACATGGAAAAAGTTGAAAAAATTTTTTTTGTTGATATTTTTGTTTCTTTACTGGGAGTTGGAGTTGTAGCGGTCGTTATTACTACTGAAGTTGTTGCTTCACTGCCTAGAGAATGATTAGTTTTAGTTTAAAAGTAAAACTACATGATTTAGCAATAGTTGTTTTTTCAAAACTAGAAAAAAATTTATAATATAACAGCTTAAATATAAATGATGAAATAACAATAACAAAAAAAATAATAAGCAAAAAGACATACTTGGCTCATCAGGGAAACACTGAGTCTCATTGCAAGAGCAGTTGTTGAAAATTGTTACTCTGAGAACCAAAGGCTGGAAAGATTCAAAAGCCCCTTCGCAGTCTGTTCCCACAACTTCTATCACTTCTCCCGTGCCTGAACAACATTGGCAAGTCCTGTGGCAAGTTGGTTTAGCTTGTATATGCTTTTTTTAGTATGCTATGGTTCAATTTCACAAAATGAGATCATATAAACTTTTGAAGGGTTTATGGTTTAATTTTTCAAAATTGTTAGAATTTGAGATTTTAATTTATTGATTTGATGTTAGTTTTGCTATAGAACTTCTTGTATTGATTTGACCTGACTGCAGGAAAGGCTTCTAAGCTTGGGTCCACTGGGATAACAGGAGCTGATAAATTGTATGAAATAATAACAAATATGAACTTTATAAACAGAATTCACAACATAAATATCAAAACGTGAAGTGAAACCTTCAAAAAAAAATTTTCACGAAGAACCTTCAGAAATGTTTATAAAACTTTACGTAGAGGTAATGTCTACCTTGCACATTGCTTGGACAAGATCCTGTGCAAAAAGTGATGTTGCCTTCTTCATCATTGAATGTACACGTGATTCCATTCTCGAAAGCCCATTGGCTGAGAGGAATAGATTCGATTTCACAGAATTGACTGAGATCTGGTCCAGGAGTTGTCGTGGCAACAGTTGCTATTTTGGATTTAATAAAGTATGGTGTTATAACGAAAGAATATGTAAAAAATTTTTATAATGCTAATAAAAATCATTTATATAGGGCAGAGTCAAAAAATGAAGCTAGTTTATGACCAGATTCAATAAATAATTTGGTCTAAAACTGGTGTGAAAAAAAATATTTGTTGAAAGATAAACTAAGAAACAATAGACTCGAAGAAATTTATTTAATGATTAACTTGAATCTTTGTAAAAGCATACTTGTCATTTCAGTAGTGGTAGTGACTGTGGTAGAAGTAGTTGCCTCAGTAGTAGTAGTAGTAGTCTGAATGTCAGGGTCTGTTTAAGTATATAAAGATACTTTTGAAAACCTTCTTTTGGTTAAGCGTAATTTAATAAATTACAATTTTACCGAAAAAATAAAATAGAACCATATATATATATGAATATAAATAACATATTAAATAAATATAACATTTAAATTTCAATAGCTTACTGCAACAGAAAGTGACTTCAAGAGCAAAAACACTAGGCCTTGAAACTCTATCTTCCACCAATATCTCCACAGTGCTACCAGCCCATAACCCATCTTTGCTATACTTGGATTTCATTCCGTTAGTAATTTCCTCCTGGTAATGATGGAAAAAACCAAAAATAATTTTTTTTTGCATAATTATTTAATATGATAAATTACCAAAAAAAATTCAGAAATTAATACATAACGTCAAGTTTTTAATAGAACTGCTAACTAACTTGATCATATAAGGCTTCACTTCCAACATAAATCGAAAACTTGACAACTCCTTTGAATCCTACTTTCACTGAAGTTACGTACCAATTTGCACATTGTTCTTTCATCGATAAAATTATGTTGAACCTTGAAAAATGAATTATTTGTACAAAAAATTTCTACGATTTTAATGTATAAATATCATTATACACTTTTCGAATAATAATTAAATGTAAAGATTATTTTATATAATTTAAAATATTTTAAGTTTTTTTATACCGTCCAGGTAAATTGTGGGGAGGTGTCCATAAAGGTCTAGGTGAGAATATGGCTGATTTAGTAAGATCTTTGATGTGTTGGCCTGTAGGACTTAGAAGAAAAGCGGAGTATTTGAACACACAATTATCTCCAACTATAAATGCTCTTCGACACGTGAATTCTGTCATTGTAAATTTAAATTTATAGTCATAACCCGATACTTATTTTAAATGCAATTTCCTCATGAACTCACTGGGAGCAGTAGTGACAGAGGGAATAAGACCGAGTCTTTTAGCTTCTTCTTTGCTGAGTCCTCCACCCAGTCCCCAACCCTGCCAACCACCAGGAGAAGCTGTAGCAGCCGTGGCTGTAGCAGCAGCTCCAATGCCAGGAGTGGTCCAAAAAAAGCCACTTGGAGATACACTTTGTCCTGATCCGATGCCTGGAAAACCAGTTGTTCTCCAAAAAGGTTTTTCCTCCCACCAAGCGTTGCCTTTGTGAGAAGGACCAAATATTCCTATAGTTGTGGGAATTCCAGCTCCTCCAGGAGCTCTAGTTGATGCCATAGCACCAGACCCTCCACTTCCTCCTGGAGTAGATGCTGAATGCAATCCAAAGCCTCCTTGAGGCCACATATTTTGTGGTTTAGCCCATCCTCCATAGGGGTCATAGGGTGCACCACCAGACCAGTTTGGCCAACTACCACCAGGTGTTGCATCTCCACTTGCGCCACTACCTCCCCAATCTGGAAAATCTAAATTGCCTCTGCCTCCTACAGGCACTCCAAAGTTTGGCATGTATTCATCATAACCTTGCAACCCTCCAGTATTTGGATAGCCGCCGAAGTTGGGATAATCTAAATTTTACAAAATTATTATAAGGCTGTTGTTAAATTTCCAAATTAAAATTACTTTCAACTTAAACTTACGTGGATATCTGGTGCTAGGATAAGGCCAAAAGTTGTTTCCATGCGTTGGAGCACCTCCATGGGCGTTCAACCATGGAGCTGAGCCACCAA
This sequence comes from Pterobdella sp. o SKG-2022, assembly GCA_964035795.1. Taxonomy (NCBI): domain Eukaryota; kingdom Metazoa; phylum Annelida; class Clitellata; order Hirudinida; family Piscicolidae; genus Pterobdella; species Pterobdella occidentalis. The sequence goes on along the minus strand of OZ038325.1, from coordinate 7,894,273 downwards.
TACCTGATCCAGCCCAATCCAATGTCTCATCTTTAGGTTTACTTCCTGCTAGGTTGAGCCAAGCTGTTTTCAATATCAGTTCATAAATTATCAGCATTATTATTACCTGCACCGCTTGGCCAATTATTGCTATAAGGTTGATAACCGCTAGCATCAGCTGTATTATAAGGCCACCCAGCTCCACTTGGCCAGCCACTTGTGTCACCATGCACACCACTGCTTGGTGAACCAGCACCACTACTGGGCCATCCGCTTGAGCTGCCAGCTGGCCACCCACCACCACTGCTTGGAGAACCATCACTGGGCCAACCACTACTACTGCTTGGCCAACTAGAGCCACCATAAGGTTTATCTTCTTCTTTAGTGGGGTATTTATTTTTGATGGGACGAGCTTTAGTTCGCAAAATTGGTTTTGGCTTTTTTTCTGGATATTTTTGTCCAGAACTTCCATAGAAATCTGATAGATTAAATAATTTTTATTTTTGAAAACATTGATCAAAATTTTTTTAGAATTTTATAAAAACAATATGAACTAAACAACTTTCCAATGACTAACCAAACGGCCCCACTTCTTCATAGGGTGTGAAGCCAGGAATATCAGAACTACCTTTACCACTTGCAGGCCAACCAGCATCACTCCCACTGCCAGTTCCTGTCCCAGAGTCTTGATTTCCAAGTCCTGATGAAGGATGCGATCCAGGACCATATGGTTGAGAAGGTGGGTTGTATGATGAGACACCAGAAGGATAGTTTGAAGAATAACCAGAAGGATGACCGGAAGGATAATCAGAAGGATAACCGGAAGGATAATCAGATGGTTGACCAGAAGGATAACCGGAAGGATATTCAGAAGGTTGACCGGAGGGATGACCAGAAGGATAACCGGAAGGATAATCAGATGGTTGACCAGAAGGATAACCGGAAGGATATTCAGAAGGTTGACCGGAAGGATGACCAGAAGGATAACCGGAAGGATAATCAGATGGTTGACCAGAAGGATAACCGGAAGGATATTCAGAAGGTTGACCGGAGGGATGACCAGAAGGATAACCGGAAGGATAATCAGATGGTTTACCAGAAGGATAACCGGAAGGATATTCAGAAGGTTGACCGGAAGGATAACCGGAAGGATGACCAGAAGGATAACCGGAAGGATAATCAGATGGTTGACCAGAAGGATAACCGGAAGGATATTCAGAAGATTGACCGGAAGGATAACCGGAAGGATGACCAGAAGGATAACCGGAAGGATAATCAGATGGTTTACCAGAAGGATAACCGGAAGGATATTCAGAGGGATAACCCGAAGGATAGTTCGATGGGTGGCCAGATGGGTAAATAGATGGATTTCCCGGAGGGTAATTAGATGAAGCACCAGATGGATAACTGGGCAAACCTTCAGATGGATTATTCGATAAATGACCCGACGGAAAATTGGGTGAATAAGGATATGGATAGTTTGGTGGATAACCAGGCAGATGAGAAATGCTTGGAGGATAGTTAGATGGTGGACCATACATACCTCCTGAAGGGGGGTGTTCACCGATCTGAGTACCATTAGCCCCATCAGCACCAGGTACACCAAGGTCTGGAAGATCTCCAGAATGGGGATGAGCTCCTGCTTGCGGAGGGCTCCAGAACCCACCACCACCACCGGGCAAACCCCCAGGTCTTCCATAAGGAGCAGGAGTGTAACCCCCAGGTGCAATGTTGGGATAGATGTTTGGTTGGACTTCGATCATGCAACATGCCGTCATTTTGAATTCGCTGATGGAAAGGAAGTTTTTAGTTGTGGTAAAAACTACACCAACTTGCTTGCCTACAAATGGTCCTAGGAAACGGTAATAGAATGGCCCGTCTGATGGCAATGTCTGCAAACAAATGTAATTATTCATTTGAAAGGTTTTGTTCGAACTTGCATAACTATAAGCTTTAATAAACTGGAAAACCCTATTTGTAAATTTTTAAAGGAATACTGAATAACAGACAATCTTTACCTTTTTAGCTAGAACTCTAACTCCAACGACAAGGTGAAATTCCATGGTACCTTCAATCACAAATTCTACTTGAGACAATACCCACTCTCCCGAGCAAGGTCTGTGATCATTATTTTATGATACAATATACATCATTTATTATAAGCAAATATAGATTAGCTCTTATGAATCTTGTAGAAACTTTGAATAACTTATTTTTCAGGTTATTCCAATTGATGTTTTCGGTATAATAGATTTTTTGATACTTTGTCTAATATCTTATTCTAAGGTCATATTTAAAACACAACCATCAATGTTTAAGAATTAAATTCATTTCTAAATAAAAAATCCCTCCTTCCTCCAGTACCTAGTGAGTTCAACAATGTAAGATATGTTGGTGTTTGGTACAGTAGGGAGTTTCCACTTGGGAACTGGAGAAAACTTCAATGAATCTTGAGCATCTTCGACTATATCTGAACCTGTGAACCAAGCGGTTTATACCTTTAATTTTATGAAATTTTGAATCTGATTGATTTTAATTTCAACTATAAAATAATCAAAATATTTATATGGAATTTTCCTATTGCCTGATGGTGCGAATCGTCAAATCGAATTTAATTTTAAGAATCATCTTCAACATTTATCAACTTTATAGTCCTATTTTTATAGGGTCAGACGTTATAAATAATATTACTTCAAAAATTGACCTTGTTTAAAGACAGAAACCATAACAGGCAGATCACTGTTAAAATGGATGGGTTGTGGTTGGTTGCACGAAGGGGTATAGTCTGGAGTAGAAGGCTTGCGGCCGTATGTCTTCTTGCCTTAGGTCAAATATTAGTTTGGGATAATAATTGATTACTGAGAAACTAAAAACACATAATTTATTAATTCGAAGTTTTTTTTTCACAAAATTCTTCATGAAAAATATTTTCATAACTAATTAAAACCTATATCTTAATTGGAGTTAGAATGAAAAATTATATGAAAAACCTCACTTTCAACAATGCAAGCCAGCATCTCAAAGTTTTGGATGTTAACTGCGTAGCCAGATTCAAAGTAGAGCAAGATTTGGAGAACGTTAGGTAGGCCATACTTTCCGAATTCAAATTGAACCATGTTGTCTATCACTTTTTTCTTCGAAAAGATTTAAAGCAAACTCAAAAACTCATAAATTTGTATGGCTTATAATTTTACTAAAGATTGTAGATAATTTCATTTATTAGCTCTATTCAAACATCATTCTCTGGGTGTTCCATCATAGAAGAATAAATCAGTCACAACTGGAAATGATATAAACAAAATATTCCTCACTCACATTATATTTTATTTCTTCCAAGTTTCCATCTACAACTTTCATCTGAGTGGACAAGGCCCCATTGGCATAGAGGTTAACTTTTCTCACAAGAAACAACTCCACAGCAGAAGGCTTGTCTATGATGACATAATCTTGGCGGGGACTTGTGAGTGTTACCTGCTTTTTTGATCCTAGGAAGATAAGTTTTGAAATAATTAGAGAAGTATAACTTTTACAAAAAATTCTACTTTTATGATAAATATTTCAGAAAAATGTTAATTTTTAGTCCGTTAATGAATATTCAAACATTTTAAATGATTTCTATGTATATTTTCATGTATATATATTTAAACAACCTAACAAAGCATCTTCTCCGTCTAACTCTTCATTGATTCTGATTGAGAAGGTTTTGACTCCATACACAAACCTGATTGGCTGCATACCATTGGGACACAATCGCACAGGCGGCAGAGTCGTTTTTATAACTATAACAGGTTTAATATAATGAGTAATAAGTAAAAATTTTAGTTGTTTTAAGATTCAGTATTTAATTCATCAATAGATATCTAGCTAAATATCTGGATTTTTGGCTCAAATGAGCAAAAAAATTGAATCAAACTTAATTTTAAAAAATTGTTTTTGCATAATCGAACCCAACATTCAAAATACACATACCACATCCTAGTTCATCTGATCCATCGCCACAATCATCCACGTTGTCACATCTGACAGATTTCGGCATGCATTTGAGGTTCTCACAACGGAAGAAATCGTTTTGGTTACAAACACCTGTAGAACACGAAAGAGTTTGTTCGAAACTTTTTTTAATTATATTGTTTTTGTTTATATAATTTTCAAATAATTAATTAATTAAATATATTGAATATATACATGAATTTCTCCAGATATTAAACATGATCAATAGCATATCCCAGTTAAACTACTGGCACACAGAAGTATAATCTAATACGATTTCAAATGACATAGAACAAACTAGTGCAGTTTTCTTCATCGGAAAGATCATCGATTCCACAGTCGTTCATACCATCACACTTCATACTGAGAGGGATGCAACGGTGGCATTTGCATTGGAAAAAGTTCTTGGGACATGTCTGGTCTGGGTAGAATGATGTTTTTATGTAAAGGTTGCATGGTTTTGTTTTTATTGAAGACTAAATAATTTTTTTTTGAATAAAAAATAAAAAAAAATTTAATTTGTTTGAACTTTCAAAAACTAAAATCTAAGACGAAATTTCGAATTTATTCGGCAAGATTTGAAGTTTACCGATTTGACAAAAAATAACCTTCTGTAGCTATATCATACTTATAAAACATAAATCACTAAAATCTCAACATTAATCTGTTATAAAAAAATTAGCTTATGCATTAAGTTTTAGAAACACATGCTACTCACTGCAGATAAATTCATCACTCCCATCAGCACAGTCTGCCACCTTATCACACACACTCTTCTTTGGAATGCAGCTGCCATCAAATGCACAGGCAAACTCAGCTGGCTTGCATTTCCAAGCTGTGGTTGAAGAAAAAAGAATATTTATAGTTGTTTCAAAATTTTAATAGTTTTTATGAAAAAATCTGAAAATAAACTTTCTAAAAACAAAAAAAAATTTTTATATATAAAACTTCATATTCTTTAAGAACATAACTACAGCTAATATTAATAGAATTTTTTTGAGACTCACCGCATTTGATTTCATCAGACTGATGAGGACAATCGATAATACCATCACACTTTCGGCTCAGAGGAATACACCTTGTTGTGTTGTGACACCAGAACTCATCGTCTTTGCATTTGTTTGTGCATTCTTCTCCCGTGCAGTGGATTTCTCCGTCTATGCATGTGCTGTGGTTTGTAATTTTTAAAAGATTGGGAATGATTAATATATTGCCAAAGTTGAAATGTATAAATTATGAAAAGTGTAATTAAAAAATGGGTATAAGAAGAATACTTGGTGAACAACTATGAAACGTAATTAGTGAGCAATTAAAAACATTTTGGTTTCCGATTTTATATAAATATTTCAGAGTAGGAAACACTGAAAACAGAAAAATACATCATTAAAAAAATGAGAATTACAAACAAACCAAGTTTTGCAGTCGAATTCCACCTTGGTACCAGCGCTGATCCAACTTCCTTCATATTGGCACTTGCATTCAGACAATGGTACACACTCACCCGCCTCTGTAATGGTCCCAATGTGCTTAATATATATGGGAAATCTATTTGAATTATGAACAGCAAAATTGACTTTATAGTAAAAATAAAAAAATGTTTTATAAAAATAGCATTTTATGAGTTCTTCTAAAGACAAGTACAATAAACCTAAAATAAGCTAATTATAGAAATCAACATCATAGGGGCCCATTAAAATACACAGATGAACCGACCATTCTCCAGCATGCCGCTGGGACAAAAGCACCCCTCAACACATTCGGCAGAATGGCATACAGAAGATGCTTTTTGGGCGTGGAGAGCACAGGTATGTCTACAGGGTCGACCACAAGTCTGATACTCGTGTCCTTTATCACACATCTTGGCTGTATAAGATTAAAAGAAAGATAGGTTTGACAGATTAACTTTTGAGTGTTGACATTTTTAATTTCGGATTAAAGCTTTTACAAAATTTGAAAAAAGCCGTCGATCAAATCATAACTATATTTAAAATTTCAACTCTTATAATACACCAGACACAAATTTATCTTATAAAAACACATTAAAAAATTATAAAACCACTCATAAAAATACTTTCCAACATTTCTAATGATAGTAAAAAATTGAATAAACCAATAATAATCTAACATACGGCACAATTCGTTAGATCTCCATTCTACAGAAACTCCCTTAAAACTGCACTCTTGGGCAAAAGCTGCGATAGCTGTACAGGTACATTCACAGTTGTTTCCCTGGTCACATCTGCGTAGAAGGGGTTGTAGGAAGAGATTATTTATTGGTATTTATTACTGTGAGATCTTTATTTATAAAAAAATTAGCAGCTAAAAGTTTATAAATATAAAATTAAACGAATGACATGTCTTAAGTTTTACGAAAATAAATTTTTTAATTCAAAAAAAGTTGTAATTAATTATAACAATTAGTTCAAACCCGCAGGAGTCGTAAATGCAGTTCCTGTAGAACCATTTGAAATTGCTGACAACTTTTCGACACTCCGCAAACAATTCTCCTTCTTTGATCACATTACATACTGGTTGAGACCATCTTATTCTTTCTGGAAAATTCTGAAAGGATTTAATCATATAATTTCATTGTTATTATTAAAAGATTTTTGGTTAAAATTAGATTTTAAAAGCGGAAAAACATCAAGGTAAGGAATAAAAAAAGTTGAAATAATGTTGAATAAAGTCTCATTTAAAAAAATAAACATCAAAACCACGATATTTTTAACTGAAATTCCAACCAACCCTCCAAACAACACTAACCTTGCACGGATCAAATTTGTCGTCAGGACCCAATTGTTTACAAAGGTTGTTAGCCCTCCATCGGTAGCCAAATGTCTGAGGATCATCGGCTAACTGGCCTGTGGTTACATCCAGAAACTCGTTGTTATAATCTTCGTCAAAATTACCACACAATCCTTCCACGTTTCTTTTGAAATCATCTGATAGGCTAATGTACAGTCTAGTTCCTGTGTAAGGTTTTTGACAATTATTGGTCTTTTTTTGGGTGTAAAAAGCGATTTTATTTTACACTAGTACTCTTGATCATTTCAAAGTCTAATAAGAAATATTTTCAAAATAATTTGTTTATGCTTATAATGTGAACTACATAAATTTTTCAAATAATTTTTAGAATGATTTTTGTAGAATCTCATCATACCTCCATCCCACATCACATCGAATCCCAGGTCGAAGTGCAGAACTATGAACAGTCCCGTGGTTAACAGAGTTCCCCCAAAGAATCTTCAAGGTTATTCTAATTGAATTAATTATTGAAACAATTTTGGATATTTAGTTAATTATATTTAAATAGAAAATAACAACACTAGACAAAAGAATCCAATAAATATTATTTTTGTGACACTGTCTTTAGCACAAAACCTCTTATTATCGAACCACTTTTTAACAAAACACTCCCTCCCTTGCTATCCTGTCCATACTTGCGGGAGTGGGAATGATCGACAGCAAGACCATTGATTGAAACCTCTAAGCCTTTCATAAGTTTTATACGGTGTTTCCCGATACAAATGGTCACTGATTTTGTGCATGTTACCTGTTTATTGAGGTGTTTGGATCTTAGACAGTTTATATATAGTTGATGAACGAAATGATGAGTTGGGGCTCAAGTATCTAAAAAAAAATATTTTTGTGAGCATAATTTTTTTTAATAAATTTTTTAGAAAAAAAATACACATGACTACAGAAAAAAACAAAAAACCAAAAACAAAAAATTTTTCATATATAATTATCTTTTTAATTTTCAACAGAAAAAAAGTTAATCTCACTCCTTGGGTGCCACAGGGAACATTTTCTACAGTGATTTTAAACTTTTCTTCCTGCTTCTCTTGTACCATTATGTATTCACAGGGTCCTTGGAAACTATAACTTCTGTAAGATGGAAAAATTGAATTGAATTAATTTTGAGAAAATACAACGCTCATGGAAAGTGAAAAAATGATGGCGACTGAAAGAGGATGATAAGGACAAACATTTTCCAATTATTTTCAACTTCGAATGATTAACTTAGTTGTTGTTAAACCTAACTTTCACATAAATATAAAGGTTCATAAACCAATAATGAACATATGAATTTAAATTGAAAACACACCAAACCTGCCATCAAAGGTGGTATAATGAGGGTCTCCTACAGCTGAGCATACGGATCTACAATTGGATTTCGACACTAACACCCATTGTCGGTTTACACATTGGCTGTTTGAGGATTTAATTGTCATTTTTATGACCTGGAATCATTAATAATGGCCACTTTTTTCTTTGAAACTGCTCTTAATAACCTAATTTAAGCACAACACCACATTCTATAAACCTTCATTTTATCAATTTTTTTCAATTCATTTCCACCTTACTTACTTATTCCACAAAAAAATCACAAACGCACAAAGTCTTGCAGCCAATGGCCACAGTCTCTTGGGACTGGTAGTACTTTGAGCTGTAAGAACACGGGCATTCTTGGGGGGCGACACAGTGCCCCTGATAGTGCGAAAAAAGTTGGTTATGTTATAAAATGAATAACTATTTTTCTTATTAAAAAATTTAAAAGGTTGAATACAGTAACAGAATTAAAATGTCAAACATATTAAACGCTGTAATAATACTTAAAATTTTTTAACTAATCGTAAATACATCGAAAAAACATGAACAATAATCTCAAAATACTCTGAATAAATCGTTCCAAACAATCCTTCTTCAATAAACTCAATACAAAACCACATCACATCGACTCACACTGGGATGCTGAACAAGGCCAGGCGGGCACGTACAACCACTGTACCTCAGATCATTCAAGTCACATCTCTGGTTGAGTACGTCATCGTATGATTCACACGTGACTCCACAAGAAGTAGCGTTGGTGACGAAGATTTGGTTGAAGGGGCATTTGAAGATTTTACCGCATTTCGATAGGCTGCAGTCGAAGGTAGCGCTTTTGCATTGGCTGAAGAGAATTATTTGGGTGGCTTTATTTTATGTATAGCTCTATGTAAAATAAAATTTTTATTAAATAATAATGACAATCAGCTGATGATTTTTCAAAAGTCTATTTAAAATAATGATAATTAATTAGTTAGAACATAAACGCAATTAATAGCAAAAACTAGTCAAAATCTTTCAAAACAGTCTTATAATAAGCACTATAGATAATCGAACCACGATAGAATAGAATGTCTATCTACATATGCGATCAAAGAAACATAATTACAACATATATATTACCAGTCTCCACAGTCTCTCTTCCATAACTCATTAGGCTTGTACAGTTTTTTAGAAACCATCTCATAACAAGAGCATTCCTCTACTGGGACACAGATATCAGGCTGTTTCCTGGGGGCTTTACCCAAATATGGGTCAAAAAAGCCATAAGCAGATCTTGGTCTAAAGTTGAAGGGGTTGTAGTTGTTGTTGTTGGTATCATAGTTGTTGTTTGTTTTGTAGTTGTTGTTGGGTCCGTAATTATTGTTGTTGTTTCCATAAAAGTTATTATTGTTGTTTCCATAGAGATTATTGTTGTCATGGTTGTTGTTATTGTTATAGTTGTTATTATTGTTATAACTATCATAAATATTATCACTTCCAGTATTATAACTTTGACTTCCGCTTCCTCCATACAAGTTGCTTGTCTGATAATTGCTATTAGAACCTCCATTACCACCGTAGTTAACTGTCTGGCTTCCATGGTCGAATATATTATAACTATTAGTAGTGGGAGTTGGGTAGTTGTTGTTTTGGTTGTAGCCGCTTCCATCACTGTTATAATTACTACCGCCATTGTTATAAGCCCCATTATTGTAGTCATTATCTCCATTGTAACCACTAATGCTATTATAACCAAGATTGTAATCATTATTATTGGCATATTCATTAGCACTGCTACTACCACTATATGGAGGAGAGTAGTTATTATTATGCTTAAAAAGAAGATTATTATCCATTAAATGACTTGGATTATTACAACGACATCCAGCTACGCAGTACGAATCTTCTGGAACGTGGCTTGGGAATTGTTTGTCCCTACATGTGCTTGTGTGTGGCGTGCAGTCACTAAACATTTGGCCATAAGGACACTGATAGCCTGGAACTCCTTAAATAGAATAATTTTTTTTTAAATAACGCTTAATTATTAAAAAATTTTTACATCATGATACTAGGAATTTCTTCCATGTGTACTAGAATAATTTATACACAATTAGCAAAGGTATTTAGAATGGATATCATTTTTATTTTTTAAATAACACACGGTCAACGCACCAGCACACAGATCCGCTACCAAAGGATCTTCCATCCAATCTATTTGGAAACCAGCATTGGCACACCGTTCTCCCAGCGCCGCTAGAGCAGTGCAAACCGCCTTGGGAGAGCCTGGAGTAGCGCATGTGTCTTGCAAACAGATGTCGTAATAACGGTTCCAATCCACCAACACATTCAAACATTCCCCGAAGATTTCTTTCTTGCCCACCAGTTTGCAATGTTGTTGGGCGTATAAAGCTGCCTGTGAAGTTGAGATCAGTTTTATGTTTCAACTAATGTAGATTTTACCTAAGTTTTTGATATGATTTTTGAAACTTTATAGAAATTAAACTTTTGGAAAGCTTAAAACTTTTTAAGCAACTCATTCTTGAATTCTAAATTTACATTGCCAAAGCTAGTAGAGCATGAGTCGGTAGAAAGAAACGCTTCAGAAGAAGAAGCAGATGTATGGCCATAAGACAAAGCAAACGACATCACATCCTCTTCAATACCATTTCTACTGCGGTAATCATTTTGGATTGATCCGTCCATGTTTCCACACAATCCTTGGACCTTTGGAAAGTAATATTGTATATAAAATATAGCTCTATGTGTATAACTGTAGAGAACTCTCGTCATAAAATATACTAAAAATTTAATTTTTAAAAATTGCAAAATTTTATTATCCTTTTTCTTTATACGATTTCAAAAATCACATTTTTTTAATAATAAAAACAAAAATCTCTTCAGAACGAATCTAACCATGCCGGAATAGTAAGGATCCAGCCGTATATAAATCCTGCCATTCTTATCGTACAGAACTCTGAAACCATAGCCCTGAATGGACACGAAGAGGTTCGTGACCTTCTTAACGTACAAGTGGGGGTCATTAAATGGTTTGTATAGGGCATCATCTAGCTCTTCATTGTTCACTAAGATCTGAGTTGAGATTAAGTGTTTTTTAATCAATTTTAAATACATAAATCAAATCTCTGTTAATTAATAACACTAATATTTGATATTCATTATTAATATTTAATATTTTTCAAAATGACGCTTCACCTCAAAGTTCTTATTGACAGTGACATGGTAAGATTTTTGGCCCACTGTGAAAACTACACGGAGGCCAGAAGTACAACTGATTTCAGGGAAGATAGGCAGACATTTGGTCACAGAATATGTTACTACTAAGCTTCCCCGCTCAGATTTTGGCGGATTCGGTGCCTGAGAGTATTATGGTTTAAAATGTAAAAATTATGCAAATTTGGAATTTTGGTACAACGAAATAATTTACAATTAATGTGAGTACTAAAAAATCATGAAGAGTGTGAAAGTGAATTATGTGTAGTCAATTAAATATAGTATTCAACGAATATGAAATCTCTACAACCTTGTCATAACTCAAAAGGTATGACACTGGTTCTTTGCGGGCTAGAGTCTGCAAGATAACATTATAAATTTTAAGATATAAGGACATAGTGTGAAATTTCAAGATATTTAGTAAATATCAAAAAAATCTAAAATATATCAAAATGAGATAAAAAATTTAAAGTTTAAACCTTTATGATTAAAATGTAAGTTTTCAAAACAGCTAACCTCAACAAGCGTATAGGAGCTTTCGGGTCCGTTGAAATCGTACTTCTTACCATCAAAAGTGGTGAAGTGTTGGAAACCAATGACTGAACACACTTTTGAGCATACTTTCTTGGAACATTTCCACTTACCGTAGTTACAATGACTGAAAATAGTTTTTATATAAAAAAATTACCAATAGGATTATATTGGCAGAATTTTCAAAATTTTATGAACCATCTTATAAAAAATTTGATTAGGTTAAAAATTCTTTAAAAAATTGAACCGAATTCATTTATTAAAATATTTATTTCAAGTTAAAACAAATCATAGAAACCCACCACAGATTACAATCAATATTGACAGAGTTTCCTTGCTCAAACTTTTGTCCCCTGTAAAAACAGGGACATCTCCTAGCAGTGACACAAGCTGTTCCATTGAAAAAGGTACCTGCGGCACATTGACAACCCGGATAACATTCCTTGTTGTTAGGGTCTACTAAACTGGAGCTACTACTCTCTGAGTACATGTTTTGACAAGTTTTTAGCCTTTTTGGAGAACATTCTACATATTCCATGCCATATGGACATTGCTTTGCTGTGTGGGTTGTTAATGTTTATATTTACAGAAAAATTTTGATAATTAAAGCCAAATATTCTTTTTAGAGAAAAATTAAATTATTAATAGATTTCAATAAAAATATTCACATTTAAAAGTTTATACAATAAAACTTATATTTGATTTATATATTAATCTCTATAAATCTAAATCTATCTCACTATCTATCTATCTATCTATTTATTAAAGTTTATTGGTAAAATTCAAGTCTATCTCACTCTATGATATAAATGAATGACATACGGCACAAATAGCTGCTTCTCCAAGTGAAAACCTCTCCTCTCAGATGACATATCTCACTGTACGATGACAATGACTGACACAAGACTGACAGCAGCTCTTGTCTTCTTAGGTAATCATTAAGGTTCTTCTTTTTGATGTATTGGTCTGCTAAACAGTAGTCAGACACGCAACGTTCAAAATAGGAGTTGGGGTAGACCTTGGTGGTTTGTTTGGAATAATGCATTAAATTTCTGATTTATTTAAATTAACTTTGAAAATGGGAAAAGTTGAATAGGGAATATTATAGAAGAGCTTTTCAATAAATAAGTTTTTGATACCTTATCATGGCATGCTTTGAATGGACTCAACCAGATTTTCCCACAAGAATCTAAGGCATTGTTTTCTACTTGTGTATCTTTGCAAGGGTAGCCGTAAGGTTTAGCTTTTGGGCACTATATTTTAAAAATATTTAAAGGGTTGATGTTAATTTAAATCGAACATATCTTTCAATTTTTGTCTATAAATATAATCTAATAAATAAAAACTAGAAAATAATCACAGAATATAGCTAATTAATCTTTAAACAAAGAAAAACAACTTTTTAACTGTGTTATGCTCCAAGCTAAAAATGAACTAGTTTAATAACACTCACCGTTTCAGCGTCTTCCTTCACAATCCAACAATTACCAAACTCTTGTGGTTGCATAACAGGCATACCATTACTGTTCTTCATGTCATCTGTATTTGGTCGGTTAAGTTATATGAATAATTATGAGAGTAATTTGTTGATAATGAGGCGTTTTAACGGTGAATTGAATAAGTTTTTATATAAAAAATTTATAATAAAACTGAAGAATAATTAAATATTTTGGGCCCTTGGGTCAAAAAGACATACCTATATGCATAAAACAATACAACATATCAATACCATTATACTAAATCCCCAAAACCTCACCATAAGGATTGCTGTTGAAATCTCCACAGAGCCCTCTTAGGGGACCAAGGGATGGAGGTCTTTTGTCTAGAGTGAGAAAGAATGTGCTGTTGCAGTCCCACCTATATAGGGTTTAGTAAAAGATTTACCATTATCAACTTCACTGATTTTACTCTTGCCTAACGTAAGCTTCTTCATTAGCTTAAAAACCTGAAATACCTTAATCTGAGAAGAGGGTGTTTCAAATAGAAATACTCTCCCCTCTTATCAATCTTCAGACTCAGAGTGGGGTCTGAGAAGCCTTGGTACTGTGTCACTGAAACCTTTGCAGCGTTTACCATTATATTGTCTCCTTCCAAAATGGCTAACAAGTGATCTTTTTGGTACAGACTCAAACGCTGTGGGATTTTTATAGTAAAAAGTTATTTTTGAAAAAATGTGTTTACAATGATGAATATCAAAACAGGTGCATAGCCTAATGGAATTTTTAGAAAAGTTCATTAAAATTTTTAAGGTTTCAAATGTAGAAACGGTTTTATCAATAAATTAAAAATTTATTCCAAAAGCATATATAAGCCCAACTCAAAGCAACACTAACTTTTTTACAATTCGCGTAACTATGGCAGTTGATCATTTTTATGGTAACTTTGATAACATCATCTTGCATCAAAACATAGGTACATCTGCCTGGGAATAGGTATTCCAAGCCATCAAATGTTCTCCAATAGTTTGGTCCAAGACCCATGCAGGTTCGAAAAAGAGATTCTTCCTTATTTAACACCACTGTGAATTTAATTAAGACCTCAATTTAGTAGAATTAATCACTTGAGACTTTTAATTGAAACTCACAACTGACTAGAAATGATAGTAGAAACTATATTCGCCTAACAAAAGTTCAACCTAAAATCGAAACAACACTTCTACAAAACGCTTAAATCCACAAACCTCTGGGGAGGTCAGGCGTGAAATCTCCCGCATCATCATCGATGGGAGCGTTGGGACAAGGAAGACAACTACTACCACTCAAACCCCAGCCACCAGCTCCTTTGAGAGCACAACATGACTTTAGGTCCATTACATCATTCACGTTGACTGAGTATCTTGAGTTTTTTCTTGGATCAGGCTTGCCTCCATAGCACCATTGGTTGGCGTAACAATACTTCAGTTTGGAGTTTACATCTGTAGGTGTTTGTGGTTTAGGTTTTTTAATTTTGAAAGTAAATATTATAAATTTCTTATATAAACCAAGCATTTTGCTTGAATAAAACTTTATTTATGGTAACTGCTAGCCGACATAGCATCGTAAACTATTATTTCACAAACAACAATTCAGGAGAAAACCCAAAAACCAAAAACTGAAATCTCTAACGAACTTTTCCTATCATCTTGACACACCGTTCCAGTGAAGTCTGGCAGGCAATCACACACTCCAGGCTGAGTGCATATGCCTCCATTCATACAAGGGGGGTCACATAGAGCTGTTGAAAGGATTTTATGATGTTATTATTTATTATTATTATTATTATTATTTTTATTGATGTTTTCGATTAGTTTCGACTACAGATATTAACAGCACCGCTGATATTTTTACAGTAATATTGTTCTATAATACTGTTTCTAAAATTTTTATTTTTTATTATTCTTTTTTCACCATAAACTAAATTTTGTGGCTTCTATCCTTAGCCTACTCACGTTTGATACAAAGTGGTTCTTCCCAACCACCACAACAACCCACAATAGCTTTCTGTATCAGCCTGTGAAGATCATTTGAAACCAATCAATACACTTATATAAGTTTTTTGGTTATTCTTAGTGACAAATAAAAAAAACGAATATAAATAAAGTGGCGTAAAAAATAAATAAAGCCAAGTAATATCATGTTATAGAACGGATATTCAAAATTTATAGGGATTTCAAAACTAAGTATTTTACTCAAATAATCTAATTTCTAGCCCCCACCACAACTCCATAATGATACACTCACTTTGAGTAGTAACAGTTAGGACCCCTATCAGTCTGGTTGGCCCACACAGGGACCAATTCTAACAACTTGTTGTCTGGAATGTCTACCAAGTTTGATCTTTCATAGTCCAGATCATAAAAGTCCTTGCCTTGAAATGGGCATGTGGATGATTTGATTGGTTATGCATAATGGGGAGAGTGGGTTATACTGTTTTGAGACATTTAATGAAAAAAAAATTTTGCTTCCAATTAATATTTAAAAAAGATTTTTTTATTCAAACTCATTGAGCCAAATAAAACCAATAAACCTTAAACTACCCTCAAAATTCTATAAAAAAATTTAGTTGAAACATTAAAAAACCTGTCAATGGTTTGGTAAGCTTAAAAAAGTCACAGCACTTTGCAGTGATCTCTTCTCTAGCAGTCTCATAGGTCTTGCACTTGTGAACGTTTCTAGTGGGCAGATAATAACTTAATTCAGAGATATTTTTTATAGGGATTGTTATTAGAGGAATGTTTTTTGTAAGGATATTTACCACAGCAAATTTCGGAACCTTGATGGTTGTTTTGAGTAGCTTTTTTAAATATTAGACTGATATTATATGGAAGAATTAACTTTTGAAAAAAACTAAAATTGGGGAAGATTTAAAGTTTTTTTTGCGATTTGATTTAAATATCTTTTTTTTAAACAAAATATCATTTGGTACGTATTCTGAATATAAACTAAGAAAAAATTAACGAAAACTTTCGAAACCAACACTCTTTAACAAACTAACAAATCAGCAGAACTGATTCTGACGGCTTGGTTTGGAAGCAGAGATGAGACAACAAACAAACACACAAGAATAACATTTCTGTAAGGTTTTGGGTTCAACAGACCCATAGTATCAGCTTTTCAAAGATCTATTCAAAATTTTATTTACTCACGCACCCAAGTCTCAATTCAAAGTTCTTGAGCGTTAGGCCGTGCTGGAGATTTTGGCTTATATAAGGCTGGACTTCGATCGAAAACAGGTGTTGGTGATGCGGTTTGATTATGTATCGACCCTCGCTAAGAAGTTTAATGGAGTTTGAAGTTTCAATTAAATTTTGATAACATAATCGAAGTTTTTTGACTTGATAATTTATAAAGGGGATGCTTCCTTAAGCTACATCAGTGGTTTTTCGATTTTGTAGGTGCTTTGCACCTTATGGACTCTTGGCGCTTCGATACATGGTGACTTATCAACAAAAATATGAATAATTTATGAAATTAATAATGAATATTAAATTAAGTTTTATTAAAATTACTATTTTATATGAATATTTTTTTTGAAAACTCTTCTCAGCTTTGACCCACCCTCGATACTAAATTTAAGCAAGAAAGTTTCAAGTGGGTAGAAAACAAAGCTTGCCGATTTAAATTATTTCTAAAAGCTTAAAACATAGAAACATTATGAATTGGCAAAAGAAACTTCTAGAAACAGAAAAAAAGTTCGATTTTGCAATTAAAAGATTGATCAAGACAAATGTATGCATTAAATATACCATCAGCAAATCACAAACAAATTTAAAAAACCTAAATAACAATAATTTATATTAAAACAAGTCAAAAATTTATTTGCATAATTTTATTCGTTTTAGTTTGTTATCATTGAGGAAATCTTTGGACTTCTTCCGTTTCAGAGGAACAAAATTATTGACAAAAAGACTCTGAATATTTTCTTTTTCTCTTCCGCTGTAATCGTCGCTAATGGCGTTCATCATATTGACAAAATCCTTTATGCTGTCTGAACTATTATTATTTTTGCTATTATGACTATTATTTTTATTATTATCATTATTAAAATGATTATTTTTATTATTATCATTATTAAAATGATTATTTTTATTATTATCATTATTTTTGTTATTAGATATTTTATTCCGGTCCAAAAGAGTGGATTTATTATATCCATTATTATTATTATTATTATAGCTTTTATCATTCTTATTATTACAGCTATTATTATTTTTATTTGTGTTATAGTTACAAACATTACTAAACGGATGATTGTTTTTGGCCTCAAGGTCAAAAGAGGTGCCAGAGAGGATAAGGGTATCTAGAATGTTGTCGTTGTTGTAGGCTTCAGTTGTACCATCGGTGATGACGTTGGTACCTTCTTTAGTGTTGCTGAGGTTAGTATTGCTGCTCATGAGTGTATTGTTATTGATATTATTTTTATCATTGTTGTTTTTATTATTTTTATTGTTGTTATTTTCTTTATTATTAGCGTTTTCAAGAATATTACTATTATCAGTATTAATTTCATTATACACATCTTTATCACTTGGTCTTTTCCCAATCAAATCTTCTTGAACTCTGAAAACACCATCTTCTCCCTCCTCCTTCTCACCATAAATACTAGCATCACCACCTCCATCATCTTCTTCTTCATCCTCATCACAAAAAGAGAATTTCTTGGTGGGAGATTTAAAATTGCTAGCACTTCGAAGGCTCCTTAAACGACTGTTCTTGTGTCGTTTAGTCGCACCTTGACCCACATTGGTATGATTATGATCTTTATTATTATTATTTTTATTATTGGTTTTTATTTTCCTTGTCAAGTCTATCGTGCCTGTACCTTTTCCATCTTCAGGTTTCCTATCGTCAACTTTATTCCTATCTTTATGATGATGATCATTATTATTATTATGAATTTTATTATCACTAAGGTAATGTTGATGATTATTATTTTTATTTTTATTATTATAGTGATGATTTTTATTGATACTACTATTCATGATAGTAGTGGTGGTTTTGACGACAGTACTAACAGCGGCTTTCTTGCACACGACGTTGTTCACACTTTTACCTTGATGTTTCTTAACATATTTCGTCTCGTTATCTTTTTCTTTCTTCAACTTCGTGAAATCCTTCTTTTTATTTTTATTATTGCTATTGTTATTTTTTTTATTAGTAGAATTTATTTTGTTTTTATTATTGTTTTTATTTTTCTCAAAATTGGGCGCATCAATGATAAGACAGTCTGTTTCCATGGGATCCAAATCTGTATCATCTATGAGGTTGCTATATATGGATATATTATTGTTATTTTTACCATTTATATTATTATTGTGATTACTATTATGGATTTTAGTGTTATTATTATTGTTTTTTGTGTTATTATTATTGATTAGATCGTTTTTCTTATTTTTGTTTTTACGATTATTATGTATATTATTAGTACTGGTAACTAAAGTCTTCTTCTCTATTGTTATGTTGTGCTCTTTTTCTTGCTTGATAACCCTACAAAATTTTGAAATATACTATTATACATTTGAATAATAAAAACATAAAAATAATTAAAATTTGAAAATGGCGATATTATTTGTAGAAGTTATTCTGAATCGTGCTAATGGAAAATTATTATTTATACAAAACGTAAATGCTGTTATTTCAAAAAATAATTTTAATCATCATCATCATCATCATCATCATAATTGTCACCCACAACATACAGCAACACATAACAAAGACCTCAACATAACAACCCCTCACCCAACAAACCTCAACATTGTTCAACACTCCCAACAAACATCAACATAATAATAACCTCCCCCAGCAAACAATCAACATCATAACAACCCCCCTTTCCATGCAAACCTCAACTTGAGAAAATCTTCATCCATTACAAGCATATCCACTTCATAATCCATCTCTACTCCCTGCCAAAAATCTGAAGATTTAGAGGAATGCCTTGATGTGTTCTTTATGGATGGGGTATCTAATGGTGTTTGAGGCTTGAGTGATTTATGGGGAAGCTGGTTTTTTGGGGTGTTTAATCGCGTTCGTGGTTTAGGTGGTTGGTTGTTGGGCGTGTCAAATGGGTGTGGAGGTTTGAAGTGTTCCATGGCAGTGTTTTGGGAGGTTGAAGTTTGCAGGGTGGGTGTGTGCGGTGGTTTAAAAACCTCTAAAGGGTTTGGTGGTTCGGGGAGGGAAGGCTTATCTTGGGGTGGGATGAGGGGCGGATATGGTGAAGGTGCGGTTGTTTCTATTGGTTTGATCTCAATAATATTGATAGAATGTGGTGGGGTTGGTAGAGTCTTTTGGAGAAGGTCATTCATTGATGTAATGTCTCTAAATTGAGATGCGAGTGTTTCAACACTAGTGTAGCCATCACTGGGATGTACTGATGACTTGTTGGAAGAACCCGAGTTACTCTCTTGGTTAGAATGGAGTGTGGACACTTGCTTGGCCTCAGATTTGATTTTCAAACTTCTCAAGGAATCGCTTATAACACCAGAACCAGTTCTATTGAATTTTTTAAGCTTTTTAACCCTACCAAAGTTATACTCTTTCCCAATACAACCACTGTATATAGGTCTTTTAGGAAACTGCATTGTAGGATTGGATGCTTTTTCCTTTCTCAAACCATTTCTGTCTTCTATGTCCCCAGCCTTTGTCTCCCCATAAATATCTCCATCTTCTTCATCATTCTCCACACCATTATCAATTTGTTGTATAATTCCCACGTCATGTGTTTCGGTGTTATTATTCTTATTATTATTGCTATTACCATTATTATTTTTGTTGTTAGCATTATACTCGATGTATTTATTATTGCTTTTTGTGAACTTTCCATCAGCAATAACCATGTTGGCTGCATTACTGTCTGGGTTGCTTTCATTATGTTTAATGTCACAATTAAAAGATCCTATAGAAAACGATGCTTTGATGGGAGTGAGGGATAACGAAGTTAAAGATTTCTTCCTTTTCTTGTTAATTTTATTATTGTTATTATTGATGTTATTTTTATTATTATTGATGCTATTGTTGTTCTTATCCCTTGCGTAACCATCACCACTCTCAGAATATGCGATGCAAGCTTGAAGAATACCAGAATTCTTCACATCAGAAATACTATTATTAACTCTATTGTGTTTAATACTATTACAATGCTGACTATACCTTCTGTGAGCCTTACTATCTCTACAATACTTTTTGTTATCGAAGGTATTAATAATAATTTTGCTATTGTTAATATTACTATTGATACTTGGTATAACGCTGCTAGCATTGCCATTAATATTTCTAGTAGGATTTTTGCTATAGTTAGTAGTTTCTTCATCAATATGTTTAATGGTAAGCTTATCAACATCACGGTGCACAGAATTAAAATCATCACTGTCGTAAATATCGTCAAATAATGTTATGTTATCAACGTCATTAGTTTGGTCCGTTTTGGCGCCAAACAGGTCGCGTTTTAGACTTACAGTCTTGTTGAGTGTGTTTGTAATGTTGTTCTTGTGTGTGCGCTTTGTATGATTTGCGGTAAAGTTGATTGTGTTATTATTATTTTTATTTTTTGTTAAAGCGTTTTTTGTTTTTTTGTTTTTACTATGATGTCTGTTATTTGACTTGATTTGATTGTTATTAATAATACTTTTTTTATATGAGTTATTGATATCTCTGATACTACTCTTGATGAGTGATAAAATATTATTATTATTATGATTATTATTGATTATATTCTTATTATTGACTTTATTATGTTCCCTATTTGATAAATCTCTATCATTTTTATTATGTGATGAGTTTTGATAATTATTACTGAAGTTGTCATTTTTTTCATTTGATATATTATTATTGTTATTATAATCCAAAGAACGTTGGCAGGTATTCTTTTTAATTTTACTTTTTGGTTGGATAGAAGATAGTCTAAAAAACTCAGTGAAAGAAGCAGGTGATCTTTGATTAGTGGATAAGCTGTGACAAGATAAACGATCTTTGTTTCTATTGGTTGATAAAAATGGCTTACAAAACTTGCCAAAAGAACTTTTTTCTGAATAACAGCTTGCTCTGAAGTTAAAAGTTGATTTCATGGAGTTGCTTTTAATGGTACTTGTTAAATTCTCTAAATGATTGATCCGTCTTTCAAGGTTTCTCACAAGGAGTGAATAATGTAGGGTACCCAGACAATTATCAAAATCATCATTATTAGCATCACACTTGAGTTTTGAATCAAAATCATATTTTTGATTTATGTCATTGTTATCAGGTTTGTTACCATCATTTTTTTCATAGTTCTTCATTTTTTTTTTTTTGAGTGAAGTGGCGATGTGTTTTGATGTTGTCGGAGAATCTAAACAAAAGGTTCCATTAAGGCTTGATACTTGTAAGTCTGTTGTTTTTGAAAACTCCTCATGGTTTTGTAATGCTTTGTTAAACTTTTTTGTTACTGTATTTAAATTATCCTCTCTATCATTATTCGGAAAAACCAATTTCTTCTTCGATTTAAACCCATACGAAACCCTCTTCTCACAAGATTTCTTGACAAGATTCAATGGCTGGTCATTTGAAACCTTAAGGCACCTTTCCCCAGTATCTACCCTAGCATCAACAGCCTTCCTATGACACCCAGACCCCTTCTCACAACTAACTACCCTAAGATCCAAAGCCTCGTGTTGCTCTAGAACTGGCATTTCAACTTGTAGAGTGAAGGTTGAATTCAATTCTGAGGTAGTTTTTTTATTCGAGTGTTTCTTTTGCTTTGAAGATCCAGGAGTTTTGTAAATTTTGTTGACTTTTGGTGCAGTCAAGTCTTTTCCTGCACTGAGCATGTTAATAATAGTATCACCTTTAGCCTTATAAGCACCTTTTCCTTTAACATTGGTATTATTTTTCTTACTATTATCATTACCACCTCCACCATCATAATCTGTATTCACATCACCACTATCATCCTCATCAGTACTATCTCTATAACCACCCTTACTACCCCTACTACCACCAGTATTACCACTACTGCCTCTGCAATCCCCAGTCTTACCACTACTGTTATCGGTACCACCATTACTATCACTACTATTATCAGTATCAACGTTACCACCATCATTCTCTTCTACCTCCCCATCATCAGATCCACTAAAGATAACGACATCTTTATCTTCATCATAAGGATCATCTTGTATTATAACTGGAAAATGGGAAAAATAACTATAAAAATAATAATTTTAGTGAAATAATCTATTAAATAAAAAAAATGAATAAATATTACAATTCGAGTATGAGAATTATAACTATACAAATAATTATCATTATATAATAATGGAGAGAGCGCTAATGAATAATAAATAATAGAATACCATAGTAAAACATAACAAAATATTATGCTATTAGCACTCTTGTAACAGATCCAATTGTACTTTTATAATTATCATACTTAATCAAATGCAAATGAAACAATTAATCAATATAATAAGCATTACCATCATCATCTTCTTCTTCTTCATCACTTATTGTTCTTATGCTCTCAGCATCAACATTTTCTTCATTTCCAATACAGGCTTAATGGATATAAAATTATAAATAGTAAGTTGATTTTTAGTGATTTTAAACAAAGGGTTAAGTTACATGGTGATTTCTTCAAGTAATATTCCATGCAAATTGTTCAATTTACAAGTTTTTATAAAAAGAATTAATATTGGAATGCATGCTAGCATTGAAACGGCTGTGAAATGATGATGATGAATTAATATTGAGATACCAAAGTCTCTCACCATTAGTTTCATTGAAAAGCTTCTCAACTTTCAGCAAATACTCTTCGTTAATTTCTCTCTTAAACTCCTCTGAAAAAGTTAGTTTGTGATGTTATTATGTATTATGGTGGTTGGTATGTACATTTCTTCATAATCATTTGAAAACAATTATTTTTTTGTGGATTATTGATAACTTAGAAAAATGATACAAATGCATTTTCATGTGAATTAACTATTTATGAGTTGAGTTTATGGTTTAAAATATGTGAGATTGACCTTTTATTTTAGGTTCAAAAAACAAATCAGCTTCCTGATCTGTGCGGATGTAGATTGTATTATAGTTGTTGAAATTGAGTATGGATGCTTTAGGTTCAGAATATAATTTAATTAAGATTATTTAATGTAGATGGTTTAAATTTAGATTATAATCTAGTTGTGGATATTTAGTGTAGGTTTAGATTGAGATGTCATTTTGAGTGTATTGCCACCTGTTGTTTCGTTGGAGTTATCGTCAGATTCTGTTTCAGTCGATTCTTCGGAGTCAGATGAGTCATTTGAATTGTATCGATAACGTGTTGTGGTTTCATTAAAGTCATAATCGGAATCTGTATCAATCTCGTATTTTGTGAATTCTTCATACTGTTAAAATGGCGATAGATCTTGTTAATAGAATTTTATCGGGTTAATTTAAAGTTATGATCTAATTCAAACCTTTGAGCAAATATCATTTAAACGGGTTTTATATTCAGTAGAAGATTTAAAAAAATGATTTAATGTATTTTTTAAATTTGACATTTCAAATCAACAAATCATTTTAGATAAATCTAAGACATTTTATAATTCCCGCCTTAAATGTTTATATTATAAAATATAATTAAGTTCTACTTTTAAAATGAATGTATTGAATATTTTAAATTTTAAAAAATACAAAAAAAATTTTTTTAGATTACTTTGTTCAGATAAAATATAAATACACAATAAAATTTTATGCATAGTTAGCCTATAAAAAATTTTTTTTTCAAACTCAGAAAAACCGATCCAACTTTAAAAAACATTAATCAGTAATAAAAATAAAAAAAAGCAAAAAAAAAAAGTCGCAAAGTTCTCCCATGCTTGGCTAGCCCCTTCCTTCAAGTCCCATCACTGGTCTTTCCTTCAGCTTCAATGGAAATTACCTTGCAGCTTGTGGAGGTAGTGTGTTTCATTATTTAATTTTATCATTATTTATTTTTTATTTTCACTTTTTTTTCCATATCATTATTATAGATATAAATTTGGTTTTATCGCTATTATTGTTATTCATCATATCCCTATGATGCTTGTATGCTCTGCTCAACGTCCAAGGTATTTTTGGGTTTTACTATGGCTTACCAAGTTGGTCCAAAAGAGAAATGATGATAAAGATGGTTAGAAGAACATGATTGTTTGTACAATGAATTCTTTATTAAACATCAAAAATTTGTTTAATACGAATAAAAAACCATATTCTAGAATGGTCTGCACACCATCTAATCTAAGCTGAGTCAACATCGTTTCACATGCATTTCAAGATAACTCTATAACACAACTTTGAAATTTTAAATGTAAAAGTTACATATAAAAAATAATATCAAATAAAAGTTCTTTTTCGATAACGTTTTATGATAAGGCTAAACTTATCAAAAATTATAGCTTTTGATTCTCAATAAATTGCTCTTATTTGATGTTTTTCGTTACAAAATATTGAAAAAAAATATAAACGATGTCTCTGAAAAGTTAAAATAAAAGTTAGCGTATAATACAAAGCTAAAAGTTTTAATTTAGAAGTTGGTGATAAAAATTCTTAAATTTAGAAGCCTGTGGGCAATTATTTTTTATATAAATTATTCACATTGACCAGTTTATTTATTTTAAATTTTTTGATTTGGGTGATAGACCATTAGACCTAAGAAGAAATAACTAAATGAACTATCCAATCAAAATGGTTGCGTTCAGCTTAGTAACTATACAAATATCAATATTTTAAAAAGTAGTTGAAACCAAAAAATACTGAAAAACACACTCTGCAAGTTTCAAAAATATCATCGCTCATAACAAATAAAGTAAAACGCCGAGAATTGTGTTCATAATACCGACAACTGTCTCACTTAAGCTCCAATTTAGTGTTTCTTGTACAAAACGGACCTCAAGTTAAAACAATAATCAAGTTTCAATAGGAGGAAGAGGCTTATCAAATCCTTTTTTACCATGAAGCCAGTACGTCATTTGGAGTCCCTTACCTTTAACGTTCATTTCTCCTCTTAATGTCATCTCATAACCTGATATCTCTGTCAGAGCTATGTAGCATTGCTTGCTGATGTGGATATGTAGGGCTGTGGTGAGATGGTTGTTGTTGAGTATGTATTAAAACCTAATTTTTTAGCTAATAGAATAAAACTTGAGTTCTGGTTTATATAATACTTGCTTTAAGCTGCTCTTAACAATTTCCAACCCCTCTCGCACCTTTTCCGGAAGACTCCATTCTGGCTGCCATATTGACAGTATCCCCAAAGAGACAGTATCTTGGCATCATCAAGCCCACTACGCCTGCTACTACGGGTCCTGTGTGGAGCCCTGTAGGTGGTTTTGGAGGCTGGAGGTTTGTATGTGTGTGGATTGAGTGTGAAATGTAGAACAGGCGTAGAAATATAGAGTTTGAGAGACTTTGCGAAAATTTCAAAAAAGACCCGTTTTTCAATAATTAAATCGAAGTTCATATGAATAAATCCCACCAATCCTCAGATGAACTTGCTGGTTTGGTCTGTGTCTAATTTTGAGGGTCATAGCGGCCGATAACAGGTCCAGAGCCACGTTAGCACTCTCTGCTGCATGACGAGCTCCATTTCTTACTGGAACCCCACTCGCCACCATGTATGCATCACTGATTGTTTCCACCTTGAGTTAGAGTCATTTTTTTGTTAGAATTTGAGAAAATTAGATGGTACAATTTAAGCGCTAAAATGCTTTGAAATTTTGGTTCAAATCATTTTGTAATTTTAACAAAATAAAATAACTATATGCTACAGTTGAAGAAGAATCGGAAAGCTTTAATTTTTCACAAAATTTAATTAAAAATGAAAACTAAGTGTTTTTTATTGATGAATATGATATCCTAGTTGAAGCACGATCTATTTATAAACGTTCAAAACCTCGAAAAAGTATGACTGAGTATAATTGATATCAATTTTAAACAAGGTCTAAGTATAGTCAATATTAACTTATTACAAAATCCAAGTTTTACCTTGTACACATCGTGTTTTGAGATGATATCGTCAAAACACATATATAAGTGGTTGAGGAAGTCTACGATCTGCAGTTTCATTTTATCAGATTTTTACTTCACTTGTTATATTTTTTATCAGAATGGTATTATAATTAAAACCATGATAATGTTCTCTTTTTGTTATTAATTGCAAGGGATATTTTATTTTAATATGTTATTGTTGAAACCGCTGTTGCTGTTGCATTTATTGATGAGTAGGATCTTAATAATCTATAAAATCACTCCAATACAACACCCGATCCTACCAACCCACCCCTCAATGTATAATTCCTCATTCAACCTGCATTGGGGTAGACTCTGAAGCTAGTGTTGCAAATCCCATGATATCCGAGAAGTAGATTGTGGCTTGGTCATACATTTCTGGTTTCACTGGTCGCCCCAGTTTCAATTGCTCTGCTACTGTCCTATGGGTGGATGGGTAAATGGTAAAAAGGAATGATGGGTGGGTAAATGAATAGATGGGTGACCAAGAAGTTTAAATGAAGAGAGCGTTTTAGAGGGTAAAAATTATATAAGAAACTTTCTTCAATTTTAGTGAAAATTTATAATAAATTGGTTTGAATAGACAGGGATTAAAGTATAAAAAACTTTTAAAAACTAACGAAGGAAGCATGCGGTACAAAAGTCGATCTGTCTTCTTCTTTTCTTCCAACAACTGTTGAGTCCTTTCCTCCACTATCTCTTCAAGATTGTATGCGTACCTGCGGAGAACAGGGTCTTGTGTTATTTTAAACCTAAAATATCCTATTCTGCTATTTCTTAAAACATTCAAAAGTTTGGGAAACACATGTTAAAAGCTTGTAAACTCATATTCATCAGCAAATTAATTCTATTATTATCTTGACACTTACTTCTCCATTATGCTCAAGACTGAATCCATGATATTGATCCTGAAAACATAAATTTATTAAGTTTGTTCTTAGGTTTCACAAAGAGGAATTATATATCAAAAAAGTAAATGGTCCAACTCTCCCTTGGCTTGTTGCTTGAGTGAAGATTTGATGTTATTGAAGGAAGGTCTTTGGTCAGGGTTCTCACTCCAGCAAGACTTTATTAAGTCGTGCATCTCCTTGCCTATTTTGTGCTCTGAAAGACGGTATGGTGGTTTATTGTTTTTTTTGCTTTTAATCAAAAGCATTTGGTTATTGAAGAAAATTTATTATGTTCTACTCTAAGTAAGACCGGAATCAGAGGTAAAAACTAAAATAGCGTGGAACTTTTGAGTGGTAGAAAAACCCGGATATATATTTTAAAATTTATTTTAGAGTCATTTACTGATTCCGGTCTGAGATGCCATTACTAAGTTTTAAAAAGAGACTTTTTGCAGCCTCTGGCTCTGGGACTTCAAGGGCAGAAAACGTTGGACGAAATGGGATACTTTCCCCATTCCTTACACGGTTTACTGCATCTGATTTTGGGGGTCGTGTGTGTTTATTTGGAAGGTATACAGGTTAGATTTATAGATAGTTACAGTTTATGGGGAGAGACAACTATACATCCAATATTATGCTCTGTACACATAAAAACCAGAATCATATACTATTGATGAAGTAAAATAGTCAAACTAAATTACATGAAAAAAAAGTATTGGTTTGAAAAAATTTTGCTTTTATATACAAAACCAAACACTTATTAAAACCTTTAGCAGACATGGTATCAAAAGGATATGGTTCACTTCTCGTTATAATCTCAAAAGCCACTATGGCAAAACTGTATACATCTCCTTTTTGTGAACCGTTGGATGAAGGGAAGTTTTCTCTTAAGATTTCTGGTGCTGTCCATAGACGTTCTATGGGTTGGAGTTTGGTTTAAAAGACTTTTAGGTTCTGAAGCTTATCGATTCAACCAGAAATTATATTTAAATATATAATATATAGCCTCTTATTGTTATATAAACAAAACATATTTTTAACATGTTATAAAAAATCTATTTTAATTGAAGTTCACTTTTATACATATCCTGCTCTGATTCCTCGGAGTATTGTCCACAGTAAAATGATGGAAGGCCATAATCGGTCACCTTGCATTCAGATGTGATGTTTTGAATAAATTCTAAATTAATTTTCAAAGCGATTGTAAGGTTGGTTTTGATTTTTTTATGGACGAAGTTATTGAAACGGTTAGAAAAGTGATTTTTAAAATTTTAAAAGTGAATGAAAAACTAAATACTATAAATTTTAATGACGAATAAATATATAAAAAAAAGCTAAACTAAAATTCTACCATCAATTGAACCCCCAAAATAAACACCCCCTAAAACTCCAACCCAAAATCTCACCCGAATGTTCCACTTCGCATCAACCAAGCAATTGGAACTTTTAAGCCTTCCATGGGAATGGAGATGGGATTTATGAAGGTATACCATGGCGTTTGCTATATCCATAAGGAAGGAGAACTTGAAGATGTCTTCCAAGCTTATTTCGTCATTCATTATTATATCCTGCGCGCAAGAAGGTTGTATAAGTGTTATATTCTGCGTATAAAAAAGTGGATTTATAATTATACTAAAAATGAACCTCTAAAATATACTAAAAAAAGAACTCGAAAACGTACTAAAAATAGATCATTAGAAATATATTGAAAATAAACTTTTAGAAAGATACTATAAATAGACCACAAAATATGATCTATTTTTAGATCCCTAGTACTACCTGGACACTCCCCTTAGGGCAATAGTACCACACTAGGCATATGTGAGGGGGTTCTACAGATGCTCCAACGAAGATGTTGAGGTTGTCATGGCATATTCCTTTCATCTACGGTGGGTTTTAAAGCTAAAAACAATAATGAAAATAAATATAATAATAACAAACACAAAATGATAATAACAATAATAATATTAACCTGATTGAACTCCAAAGAGACTTTTCTTGTTATTTGAATGTGCTCTTTCTTTATGTGCTTGATCGCCACCTGATGACAAATTATTCAATGGCTCTGAAAAAAAATTTTTCAAGGAAAACAAGCCATTTAAAAGAATTTTAGGCTAAAAAAAGACAAAAAATAGCCAACACACTTTTCCCCCCTGACCTGAACTCCCCTGTAGTAACCGACGTCTGAGAACAACTGGCTCTGAACTGTGCCAAGACTCGCTATCGATTTCATGTGAGAACTATCGGATAAACCTTTGATGCTTTCTACGGTTAAGTAAGGGTTAGAGTGACATACTTTATCTTAATTTCTACGTCCGAGTGAGGGATAATGGTTTTCCAAGTGTTTTCTACTTTTATTTTTTTTATCACGAACGTTTTTTTTGAAGTAAAATAAAAACACTAAGTGCCAAACAATGTGAAAAATAATTGCTCTGATAACCTGCGTTAGAGAACGAGCTGTGAGACGTTTTCGTCAAGCTTAATGCCGATTTGGTTGATTGCTGTATGTTGAAAAACATATGATTGGACATTCAAATGTCATTTATTGTGGTATAAAAATAAAAAAAATAAAACAAACAATAAAATAATAATAAAAATAAACCGATTTGTTTTGATGGTCCTTCTTAATAGTTTCTATGTCATAGTAGTTAATCTTCCAGGACTGCACTAACAATCCTGCTTCGAACTTGTATCGTCTGCAGGTGTTAATAGTAATGATGTTGTGTAATAATAAATGAATAAAAGTATGAATTTATTAGAAATATTTATCAAAAAAATCAATATTTTAAAAATTAAATACAATATATAACAAATAAAAACGATAAAAATCTAAAAAACTGAAGACATATCTATCTATCTGTCTATAGAGAGAAACTGCTGTATATATTTTATACCTTTATGCAATCCGAACAATACACACATACCAACCTTACTAAGAAAAAGGTAGCAATGATGGAAATGATGAAGATGATGACGATGACGATGATGATCAAGCTTATGAGCCACCCAGCTACTGTTTTTGAGGTCAGGGTGTGTGGTTTTTTTTGTGAGTGTATTTGGTAGATAACTTTTTAAGTGTTATTACATAGAGCAAAAAAATTATTTGAATAAATGATTTTCAGCATCATAGAAGAAGAAAAGAATAGTAGTAATAGTAATAAAAATAATGAAAGTAAATAATAAACAATAATACTAATAATATACACAATAATAATAGTAATAATAGCAAACTCATTTGCTTATCATTGGTGAAACCCATCAAAGGGACATCTCGAGGTGCATTTTCATGTCCTTCAAGACCTGTTTAGGGTTTTGGCGGGAAAGTTGATGTTATTTTTAGAAGCAACAATGATTTACTTCTCCCCATGAAAGTTTTTTTTATAAATATTCACAGCGCTACACAAAACACTAGATCTCTCATAATTCTTTTGAATACGTTTTTTAGTTAGCTATCTCGCTTCTTTGGCCACTTCTATTTCTTTATCTCTCTTTCCCTCCAACTATCCCATCTCCTTAACCTCGTTAAGTTCTTTTCAAACTTAACCTTATCCAACCTTATCCCTCTCACCTCCAGGCCACATAGGCGGTTTGATACTCTTCCTAAAAACCCTGGTCCCATCCCCATTGTTTATCACTTCAGCTATCTTCTCTAAGCATCCTTGCTTAGGGTTGTAGTCGAATATGGAAAAGTCAGTTTCTCTGTCGCCATTTTCGTCTAAAATCACATTACCTGACATTCCTGCTAATTTAGCGTCAAAGAGGTTTGTGTTATTTCATTGAAGACATATGAGATAATATATGGTTTATGGCCATGAAAGAATATGCAGTTTGTGTCGGATTAGATGATGTCATGTTTTGTAGGAGGGTTTCTAGAGATTTTTCATAAAAATACCACAATAATTGATCAACTTTAACTAGCATATCAACTACCAGTCAAACCCTTTCCAATAACCTCTAAAAAATTTGTCCCTGAGATTTTTGACAATTTGAACTCCGTTAGATATGTTCTGTTTCTTTAACATTGTGTCTTTTAGTGCCAGAGCATACAAAAGTACCGCATCATAAAGAAATGGCGAGAACTTGTCTCCCTGTTTTGGCAGGTTTAAAGATTTTTTTGCATTTTCGAACGAGTTTTCAAAATCAAAAAAAAATTTATTTTTACATTTCGAAATATTTATAACTCTCAAGCTTATATGAATGCGAAATACTTTTTAATAACAAAAATAAGACGTTCAATTGGAAAAACTATAATGAAAACAATCTTGTTACACAATAACCTAAAAATAACATTTCTAACTCAAACTCACCATCACAACTTTTCTAGCTTCAAAGTCGCTATAATTAGCCACTGTGGCTATCCAATTCTCACTAATCATTCTTCTAGCCACTTCTGTTCTGAATGAGGTCACTTCTTCCGAAGATTTGGCTGTCATTGACACCTGGTTTGGATGACTATATCAAAATAGGCTATATAATGTTCTATATATCCTATAAAGCGCTCTATTTTTATAATTAAAAAAAAGCTTTGGATTTAAAGGATTTATCATTAAAAAAATTCCAATATAATAAAATATCGCCTTTGTTTCACTAAATAACTTTCATTTTTATCAATCTTTTTTTCATATATCTATCTTTTTGCTATATTAACAGACACATACATCTAGTTTTTCATTATATTATCAGACTAAACTGACATGGAAGACACAGGGAAGCAATTGCTTAACATCTTCATCCCTGCCATCACTTCCTACCCAGATTGTATCCAGTTCCTCTGTTGTGGTTGTGTGGGTTTTTTGTGTGTTTTGTGTGGTTGTTTGTGTGTTTTGTGTGGTTGCTTGTGTGTTTGAGAGGTTTTTTGTTTGTTTTTTTTTTTTGGTTTTTTGTATGTTTTGCTTGTTGTTTATGTGTTTTCTAATTGCTTTGTGTTTTTTTTAACCTGTATTCCTGTGTTTATATTATAATGAATGCATATATGCATACTATACCACGCGGTTTCAATATATATATTCATAATCTTAAATATTTCCATATGAATGCAAATCCAACTGGTGTCATCCAAGGGCAGGATATCTATGGTGTAGTAGACGTAGTCATACGAGGTCATGCCTTGAGGAAATTATTATTATCAATGTATTTTATTTTTTTTTTATTAATTTTCTTTTTGTTCTTGTTATTATATTATATTATATTATATTATATTATATTATATTATATTATATTATATTATATTATATTATATTATATTATATTATATTATATTATATTATATTATATTATATTATATTATATTATATTATATTATATTATATTATATTATATTATATTATATTATATTATATTATATTATATTATATTATATTATATTATATTATATTATATTATATTATATTATATTATATTAGTTCCATCATTAACAATAATTATCAGAAATTATTTGGAGAATGAAAAATTATAAAAGCTTATTAGGAATTATATTTCCATAATGTTTTCCAATATTTATTATCAGAATTTTTTAACCCATATCTAAAGCTGACAACAAAAATCTTCTCCTATCATCTTTCGAGTTGATGAGCAGAATTACTGAAAATGGTATTTTATTATCATCTGAAAATTATTAACTATTACCGTATAATTCCTAGGCTATCTTTTTGATCAATAACTTCCACGACTAAACTCACTTGTCACTATCATTAACTTCACTTCAATACCTACCACCACTAACTTCTAGCTCTGAACTTGATCTTCGTCAGTATATCTTTGATGTAGGAATCGGAAGGGTACTTGTCATGCTCGGCTATGTAGGTTAATGTTAGATTTTTATCTGTCAGAGCTTTTCTGCGGTTTATATGTGTTTAAGTTGAACCTATATGAAATATAAAAAAAATAAATTTTTGTTAAAAATCTTTTGAGAAGACTATAACTTCAATAAATAACTAACCATCAAAAACAGATATAATATAAAAAATAAAATTATAAAGGAAAATAGAAACTATCTTTTTATTATTATTATTGGTATTATTATTCGTATTCTCAAACCTTATGGCCTTATTAGCGTCCAAATACAACAGATAGTTGGACCCTATAATGGCGACTTTATTCCAAGAGTACTGTTGAAAAATCTGCGAAGCAGTATAAATACATTAATGAAAACCACCGCCTTTTGTAAACTATCGAGATAGAAAGTTATTTAAGTAATGTTTCAATGAGATGTGGGTGTTTGGTGGGAATTTGGGTAAAAAACCGCAAACTTCAGCCAAGAAATAGCCGATTTTACTGAAAGGGCCCAGAACTCTAGCCAACGTTGAGAATGTTACCTGAAGTGGTCATAAAAATATATTGCAAAATAGATTTTTAAAAATTTATTTTTTGGGTCCATGTTTTTAAGTGTAATTTTGAGAACTTTTTAGTTTTTTGAAATAATCTTTTGACCAAATAACGTTATATTTCCTCGGCCCCTATAGGTCAATGGTTGAGCATTAGTCTAATTGTCTAAAGTTACCGGGTTCGATCCCGCGTGGGCCGACAATTAGCACCTGTTCCACAGTGTGTTTTCGCTACATTAAATTTTTAGCAAGCGCTTTGATCTATAAGAAAAAGCGCTTTATAAATACCGCATTACATTAATATATTTATAGTAACATTTAACCTTGGTTTTTTACTCCATTAGTACTTCATCAAATATTGGAACACACAAAAACACAAAATTACTTGAAACTGAATTTATACATTCAATCTTATTTCAAAAAATCACTCAATCTACTCCACCAACCCTCTACCCACCTTGTCTTCAAACTGAGGATCAGTGGCAACCCATGATAAGATTGGTACCTCTAACACTGAAGCCAACTCTGCCACTGCTTTGCATGCTTTGAGGGAAGAAGAAGAATTTAAAAGTTGTGATAGTGTTGGGTTTGGGGTTGTATTGGATTTGTGGTAGCAATTTTGAGTTTTTAGTGTTCAATCGGGATTTAAATGGTGAACTTATCGAAAGTTTTAGCATGAAAGTTAAAAACTTAATATTTTTAATAAAACATGAAATTATGAATTATTTCATTAAATATATTCAAAACCATGAATAATTTTAACCCATTGAACACGGTGGGCCAATGAAAGCGTCAATTGATTGGTTGAAGTATAGGTCAGCTGCGTTACCCAGAGCCTGTTTGCTGCTACAACCATCATTTCGAGCTACAAAACTGAAAAAACAGCAGTTAAATATT
This sequence comes from Pterobdella sp. o SKG-2022, assembly GCA_964035795.1. Taxonomy (NCBI): domain Eukaryota; kingdom Metazoa; phylum Annelida; class Clitellata; order Hirudinida; family Piscicolidae; genus Pterobdella; species Pterobdella occidentalis. The sequence goes on along the minus strand of OZ038325.1, from coordinate 7,859,860 downwards.
TTCATGTATTTATTTTTTTAAAAAGTTATATTTTAGCCATAAAGTTCAAACTAGATTAACCTGTATCTATATATTTATGGAAAAACTAAAAACTAAACAAGAAAAATAAAACTATTCGTTTATATTATATCGTATAAACTCTCTATGTATCAACCCGTTTAGCTCAGAAGTAGAACATCAGACTTATTATCTGAAGTTACCGGGTTCGATCCCGCGTGGTCCGACAATTAGCGCCTATTCCACAGTGTGTTTTGCTACATTAAATTAGTAGTAAGCGTTTTGAACTACAAGCAAAAGCGCTTCATAAATACTCCATTAAATTACATCACCAAGAACTTAGCACAATCAAGTATCTTTTTACAAAACCTATTTTATAAACTTAACGACACACAAACGTAAGACGAAAATCAGACAACACCGCTATCACCTGAGATTAATAGCACCATTGTTGTTGAAGTATGGGTCACTGTTCACTACTTCAATGGCCATGGTAACTGCAGAAGCACTGGTGTAACCACTAAATTCGTTAGAGGGTACCCATGGAATCAATAGACCTATCTTGAAGTTTTTTTTTTGGGTGAAATTTGTTTCTGTTTGGGGTTGAGTTTTTTCACTGTTTCTTTTGCTCTTTTGTGTTTTGAAGGTCAGTGTGTGTTGAACGTGTGTCACGTGAGATTTTTGAATTGAGCTTGATAGGCTGGCATTTTTTTCTTGGGCTTTTGAAAGTGTTGGCTGAATTGTGGTTGTGTCTTGCTGTGATCTGTTATAAGCACTGTTTTGAATGTAACTCACATTGCTTTTCTGGCTTCCACACAAAGCATTTGAGATCGAAATAAAGAAGATTATAAGATGAAGTATTTTAAATTTTTTATTTGCCATAATGATCATCACAATTCAAAATGATTCCAAATATATATAATTTTCAAACTCGTTTTATTGATCAATGGCGAAAAAACATGATTTTTCAATTAGATACCTGCTACGACCTCCAAATTTTAGTTTATGATAGATATATAAATAAAAAGCTAAAGAAATAGATAGATAAATAAAAAGATAGATGTGAAAATCTTTTGAATACATATACGAGTTTTAAAAATATATATCACTGATTCAAATCGGCGCATAACAGTGGAAAAGTCTAAACAAAAGTCCTTCTAGGGTATCTCACAAAAATCGACAAAAATTCAGTAATTTTATAAAAAGATTAGAATTATCAGTGAAAAAAATTTAAAAAAAAAACGACATTACTGCAAAAACATCAAAATAATCAAAACGCCAGTAAAAGTCCATTCAAAGCAAAGGCACAATCTTCCCAAAGAAAACTCCACTGGGATTGACTTTGGTGGCAAAAGTGTCAGTTTTCTTAAACAACCTGGGAACTTTACGATTTTCAAACACTTCAAAAACGTGATAATCAAAGTCCTCTGTAGCTCCCAACTCCGTCAGACTAACAGAAACTTTGGAAGGGGTTGAGACTCCGAAGTTAACGATGGCGAAGGCTAGACTGCCACGTGATTTTAAAGGTTTTGCCCATAGCTCTATACTGCCAAACTGTGGATGGGTTAATGTTGTTTTGTTTAAAAGTTATAACCATGTTAGTTTGTTTCGTTGAATTATGTTATATAAATTTCTCTATTCATGCTACCATAACGTGAAACATCAGTAAATCCACAAGATATAAAACATAACTAAACACAAATAACATGGAAAAGCTTATAACAAAACAATCAAACACATAACAAAACCTGTTTGATTCGCTTCCCTTGTACTCCTAAAGGGTCTTGATTGATGGAGATAGCATGCGTATTCAGAAGGACTTTCTTTGCAGAATCTCTGTTATCAATGACATGATGATATGAACATTGAAAAACTCAATAACTTGATATTTGAATGCTTATTTTCAACTGAATCTTTATTTTTTATGATTATTATATAAAACCATGACTACAATGGTAAATCATAACTATATAGATATATCATTATTCAAAACCCCTACCACTATCATCATCATCATCATTCTTTTACAGCTCATTCAAAACCATAACCCATCACAACATCAACCTACAACCCACCTGATATGACTAAGGTCATTGGACATAATAAGGGGAGCAGACATCAAACACCATAGGGCCATCTGCACTTTCTCCTGCTCTTCTGACAAGCCAAAGTTACCTATTATCAACTGTGGTCGAAGTGGGGTAGATCATTAGAGCTATAGGCGGTTAGAGGTAGAATAAACTATTAGAGTTGATAAAATATAAATAATAAATGAAATGAATATTTTGAATAGGAGCCATACAATGATAAAATGACATGGGAAATGTATACAGTTATGGCTGGCACTGCCATAGTGATTTATCAAATTCCAATAAAATTTCATAGCTTCTAAACATCATATTTATGTTAATCATATCAAAACCATGCTATGCACGCTCAAATAAGTGAGGTTGGCTGCAATTCAAATTTAAAAATTCATTGTGACCAACCAACCATATCAGGGTCATTGAAATTTCCAGGACCAGCCACTTCCGAAAATTTCGTTTTATCGTCTCCATAGAACTTGACAATAGTTTTGACACTTTCCCACGAATCATCTATATCTCCGTAGTTTCTCCACAAGTTACAGTTCTTTGCTATCTTTCGGTAATCCGGCTTTGTTGGTTGTATTGGGAATTTTAATGAGTATATTTGCATTCTTTGGTTATATAATGACTAAAAGTAAATAATATTGCAAATAAAGCTTATATACATTAATTATTAGACTAAATAAAATAGTAATGATAGAAAATAATAAAAAATAAAAATGAATAATATAAAAAATAAAAAATTCAAATTATTTGCTTGAATAAAACTATAATAATTATATTAAATAACAATAATAATAAGAATGATGATAATAATAAACAACCCACCACAATGTTGCCCTCTTGGTAAGCAGGCCAAGAACATGAATAAACGATAGGTCTGCCCGTCTTATTGAGGAAGAATCTCATTGTTGGGTAGCCTGTGATGTGGTAGAGTGTGGTTGGGTAGATGAGGTGTGGGTTGGGATGGTGGGTGTGAGTAAGGTCCATGCTGCAAGATGTGGGGTAGTGGAATGTACGTAGGTAGGTGAAAAAGAGTGTAGGTAGGAGGATGGTGGAATGATAAGTTGATGGGGTTTACGTAGATAGGTGTTTTGTGGGTGTGGATGAGTTGGTGAAGTGTGGATTTCAAGTACCATTTATTCATTGAATTATAATAATAAAAAAAAACAGAACAATAAAGACACCTTCATCAAACTGTTTAATATCAGCATAACAGCCATCCATCTTATAGTAATCCACTCCCCACTCTTTCATTGTCTCAGCATCACTTTCCATATGATAAATGCTACCAGGATATCCCCCTAGCGAGTAAAATTATCTCTCGATATTATTCAGTTTTATTTTTCGTGAATTTATGCGTCTGATTATAGTTTTAGTTTGTTGGAAATCTTTTTATAGAAATAATACTTATAGACTATTATTTGTTACTAGTTGCTGGCGATCTATTTAAAAAGCTTTTTTTCATACTAATAATATTATTATCATTATTGTTAGCATTATTAATATTACTATTTTATTATTATTATTATTGTTATTATTATTACATACCACAAGTAAGAGTCCCAAAGTCTCCATAGATTCCAAACTTGAGACCTTTAGAATGAACCTGAAGAAGGTTTGAGCTAAAATTTCATTGGATGAAAATAATTTTAATAAAATAAATAAAAATGGTTATGAAAAAACGAAAACAATAAAATATTTTTTAGGATTTGAAGTGTTTGCAAAGATATGAGATTCATGCATAAAAATATTATTTAATCCATATAAAATATGCAGCACACATGAAAGTTTATTGAATCAATTTGAGGTATGCATGGCTTACATAATCAGACAGCCATTTGATTCCATGAGGAAACCGTTCAGGGTCAGCCTGTAGTTTTCCTTTTGGATCTCTTTCCTTGGCCATCCAGCAATCATCAATGATTATGTATTCATAACCTGCATCTTTGTATCCTTCTGAAGCCATTTTGTCTGCTGTGCGAACAAAGAGTTTCTCTCTGTAAAGTGGGTTAGGGTTGTTTCAGAATGAGTTGGAAATTTCATATGACTTCATAAGTGTAAATGGATATTACAAAAATAATTTTTAATTTAATTGTTATTAAATTAGTTGATAGTCATTCTAAATAAACAAAGGTCTCTGCATAAATAAAATTTCACTAAATGATTTGCAAAATGCATAAGTACTTTCAATAAAAATAATGAAAAAATTGAACGAAATAAACCCAATGCAGTCATCAGGATCTTCTCGGCAGTTAGTATTGCACCTGAAACGTTGCCAACTCATCCACCCCATAGGTGGGGTTCGAGCTAAGCCATTGTCCAAGGCTTGGCATGAACTCAAAATGAACAATAGTATAACAAATAAATTTAACGTCTGCATATTCGTTGAAATGTGGTTGAGTTTTTGAAGCTATATTTATAGGAAGTATTATTAGTCATATGATGCTCAAGTGTTAGGCCGCTAATGATCATGAGATTATTTCGAGAATTTTTGTATGCAGAATGTGTTAATAATATATGGAGAGTATGTTTAATGTATTTTTATAGAAAGTTTGCACTTTCTACTGAACTTTTGAAGTTTTAGAGTTTAAAAGTAAATTTTTGTAAACTTTCATATAAAATTTTTGAAATTTTTTTTTAATTAAATGAAATTTGCATGAAATATTTTTCAAAATTAAATTTTCATATAAAGTTTCTTCCTTGTTGCCAAAAAATCCCTTAAAACCCAAAATAGTTTATCCTACTTCAACCAAACTCATTTTAAGATATCTATTTGTACCTATATAACTAACCTTTTAAAACAAACTTAGGCAGAAAAAAATTTTCAAGTCAACCAAAGATAATGATGAAGGACGAGGATTGGAAAAGCACTAAACTGGGGAGAGGCGCATTTGGAATCGTTACTTTATACAAAAACGAGGTCAGAACGTTCATGATTAACATCATTTTTGACTAAATTGTTTTAATTAATGAGTCAAAAAATTTAAATTGCTCATATGGAGTTTTCAAAAGATTTACAGTTTGTGATTAATTAGTGAAAGCCATTTTTTCTGTTATTCTTACCTAAAATCTTATGATATCTATAAAATAATCTATTTCGCAAAAATATCAGATAGACATTCCTAATAATCGTTTTATGAATACCGATATTGTTTTGGAGCAATTTACAAACATTGAACCCAATAAAAACAATAGAAGAACAATGCAACCCTGGTGATAAAAGAGGCGATCGAACAAAACATGAATGAGAGAATGAAAGATAGGTGGAGCTTGGAATGTGAAAAAATGGTACAGCTTAACCACCCCTATATCGTTAAAGGTAGCTTATATATGAAAAGACCCAGTTTCAGGAGCGTTTGGTTTACAATACAAAACTATTAGATACCAGATTATAGGAACATAAGTTCTAATAGCTTATAGGCCACGTAGTTATTATGAAAAAATTACAAAAAATATAAAAACACTTTAAAAAATACATTTAGCCTTTAAGCAAACTGTGTAATTGTAGTTGTAATTCTAACGATTTTTTATTATTTAACCGGTTTTGTTTTCGCCATAGCAAAAATAAAAACCCATAAAAATATATTCCTAACGCATAACTTTAACTCTCTATAGACACTAATTGACAAAAAAATTGAAGCTTTTGAAGTTTAATACCGATAGAAACCATACAAAAACGACATTAAATTCTCACCTAATGACACCAATCTCAAAGGACTTGAGCTACCAGAGTCTTTGGCCCATTTAAACAACCCAAACAGTCCTGTTCTTGCTATGGAGTACTGTAATGCCGGAGACCTGAGAAAAGTGCTTATGATAAATTTTTATGTGATATTTGTGAAGCACTTTTTTTATACATCAAAGTGGTTGATACAAATTTAATGTACCAAAGAAACCTTGTGAAACAGATGCTAATTATAAACCCACCCTTCCCAGAAAATCAACAAATCTATTAATATCTACGGCTTCGAAGAATACCAGGTGAAGATCATTGCCCATGACGTCACAGAGGCTATCATATATCTCCACACGAACAAGATATTCCACCGTGATCTTAAGCCGGAAAACATCCTTATGAATAGAAAACCTGGAGAAAGGGTTGGTATTTGTATAGAAGACTGAGTTTTAGTTTATATATAGGATGTTTTTAGTCTATATAGAAGAGCTTTTTTACTCTATATATATAGGAGGTTTTAGTTTAAATATGAGAAGAAGAGGGTGTCCAATTTTTATATGGGTAGATGTTGTTGATAATAGGATAAAAGCAGTGTATTTTAGTGGTAAAATACAATAAAACGTGTTCAGAAGTTTATTATCAAGCTTTACGGTTTGTATTAAAACTACCATGAGGTATTGTAGTTTACAGAGGTATTCATAGTTTATAAATTAAAATCATTATAGTTTATAAATTAAAAAACACAAAAACTTAAAATAATTTAAAATTGAATTTTTTTATAGATAATTTACAAAATTACTGACTTGGGCTATGCTAAGGAAATCTCCGATTCTTGCAATTGTTACTCTTTCGTTGGGACTCCGCAATACTTGGTTAAAAAAATTAAACCTTGAGCTGTAAAATTGTTATGTGGGAATTATGAATAAAATTTAGTAACTAAACTTTGATTTTCCAATCTTATAATGTTTCTATGTCATTGAAAAATTTTTATTTATTGTATACAGTTTGAATGTATTTTTGTATTGAGTTTGAAACGGCCTTGTTCTAGGTACCATCTTTATCCCATCAGTTGCTTGTTGTAATGCTATATAGGGAAATAAAAACAAAACTCAATCGAACAAAATTATAATAACAATGAGAATAACAATAATAAAAGAAAGAAAACAAACAAAATTAATAGAAACTAATAACATTACACAAAATGTTAAAAGGCCCCTGAACTCCTGACCGATCGATCATATGATGGCAAGGTGGATTACTGGTCATTGGCCATCACATTGTTTGAATGCACAACGGGATTCAGACCCTTTGCTCTCACTGAATATAAGGATAATTTGTGGGTGGGTTGAGTTTGAGGTTTTAATATATGTTTAGATAAGGACAGATTGGTTGGGGATGTATGAAGGGGTTTTACTCAAGATTTAGGATACAACGAAATGCATTGTAGGCAATTAAAATTTGAGGTATAATATAAGACAATCATAGTTTAACTTAAAATATATATTTGTATCTACAGAAAAGAAGTGATAAACAAAAAACAAGAAAAAGATATATATGTTTTCATGGAGGGCAACGAGCTGAGATTTAACCACCTTCTTCCGTTTTCCAACAGAATTTCACTGTGAGTTCTATATATTTTTGCAACAAACATACGAAAAAACTATAAAAACTAAAAACACAAAAAAATATTAAATTCTATATATCTTTGCTAAAAAAATATATGAAAAATAAATAACTGAAATGTAATGCGGTATTTATAAAGCGCTTTTTCTTATAGATCAAAGCGCTTGTTACAAATTTAATGTAGCGAAAACACACTGTGGAACAGGTGCTAATTGTCGGCTCAGGCGGGATCGAGCCCGGTAACTTTAGATAATTAGTCTAATGCTCAACCATTGAGCTATACGGGCCGACAAAAAAAAAACAAAAAAATGAAAAAAAAAATGAAGTAAAATAACAGTAGACAAAATAACAAAACAATAATTAAAAAAAAATAACTCAGGGTGACAAAGAGCCAACTGGAGGAGTGGTTTAGACTGATGCTGAGGTTCGAACCAATAGGAAGAGGTGGAGTTTTTGATTATAACTCTGGAACTTTTGAATGCTTCAAACTACTCGAGAAAATTTTGTTCACCAAAGTGAGATTTTTTTATATAGGAATAAAAATATTTAAATAAAATATTTGATGTCTGTATTCTATGCAAATATACAAAATCTTTCACCTAAATTCAACCCTTCTTTCTTCAGCAAGTTCTTCTCTACGACGCCCAGAAGAATCAATACCACGACAATCGAGATAATCATATTTTTGATGAATTCACTTTTATCATCGATAAAAATGGCGACCTTTTGAAAGAGGAATTTGAGAAATTTTCTTTTTATACGTCATATGATATGGTTGGCTGGTATTTATGGTTGGAGTTCAGATATATTATTATTCTTATTGTTTTTTTTGATTTTTTTATTGTTTTCACTGTTTTTAGTGTTTTTATTGTCATAATTTTTATTACTGTTGTTTTTATAAGAACATCAATAACAAATTAATTACTAAAAAAAATTGTTATTATTGCTTTGATTTCTATCATAATTCTCATTTGTATAGCTGTTTTCACTTCAAACACTTTTATACATTTTAATCTTACTCTTACTCCATAATCGTTTCATCACCACCCCCTACCTCTACCACCCCTACCTCTACCACCCCCTACCTCTACCATCCCTTACCTCTACCACTCCCTGTCACCTCCTTCCCCCCTTCTACCATCCAGAATATGAGCACCAAACACGGAGACCTCATTCTCTACTTCTTCAATTGCAACGCGACAAAGATACAGAAGCAAGATGCCCTCTCGAACCCTTACCTTGAAGCAATGAAAAGAAAAGCTTTTGATCGAATCTATAAATGCCAAGTGATTAATATATTTTTGAGGTTTTATACGTGGTGAAATACTATAAGAAAATCTTCATTACATTTACCTTTAAATTGCATTTTTTCGTAAATGACTCACATGGAGTAGTGCCCTGTGAAACCAATCAACTGCGTAACTCAAACCCCAGTTGGGGACGATCGAATGTTCGACTTATCTACTTACTTGTATACAGATAATATATACTTAATAATATAGTGTTTTTTTTAAATCTTTCCAGTCGAATTGCAGCAAGTTTCTAACACATCACGCCTATGAAGCGCTCAAGTGTGTCGAGAAACAATCCAAAGCACTATTGGCTCTATGGTCAGGCTATTTTTAGATATAGATTAACCAATAATTGAAAGAATATAATCAAAATGAAAATAATAATGTTGAAAAGACTAATTTAAAAAAAGTGAAAAAATTAATTAAATTGATAATTTTTATATCCTTTATAAAATAAAAAATTAACCGCCCAACACTTTTTAGCGCCTTTTATGAGCGGGAAAAAGAAAAACTATCTGAATATAAAGGAAAGTTGAAAGGACTGGAGTTTTATATCGAAGATCTTTTTCATAGGTAATTTGTATTCAATTTGTGTTTTTTATAGGTTTATTTGTTGGGTATAAGGTTTCTTATACTTGAGAATGTTACGTTGATAACAAAAAGCTTCGTATCCTAATAAACTAACTAGTGTTCTGAAATATTATTCATTTTATTGTGGCTTTTGAAAAAAATCATTAAGTAAAATAATACAAATAAATAATCAAAATGGTGAAAATTTATATAAATATATAAATAATTAATTCAATTGAATGATATCCGAAACAGCTGTGATGAAGTCAAAAAAATCCTCTCCAACCCAAAGATCCATTGTAAGATTAAAGTTTCTTTGTATTAAATAATTATCTCAAAATATAATTTAATTGATTTATATTTCATTGGAAAAAAATTTAAAAAAATTACTTCAATAAAATAAAAAAAACTTTTCACTAAAAATATCAAAAATCCTTCGAAACACAATCTCATGTGATCTTCCAACAATCAGTAATCTCAATGACTAACAACTGTAATTTCCTAAAGGTCTAGACACACAAAATCACACAGACCAGAGCAATGAGAGAAAGTGGATTATATTGGAAAAGAGAGAGAAGGTTATTCATACAATTACACATAAGCTTATAATAGCATCAACTTCAGGAGTTTTCAAGCCATGGTTTTAATGATTTGTACGAGTGTTTATAGTCTTGATATGTGAAAAATTCAATCAGTGAATATCAAAAAAAGTGATTAAACAGTTGATGATGTGTAAAATTTTATTTGAGAAATTAATATGAATGAAAATTAATTTGAAAAAAAAAATTGAAAGATCAAATAATTTTGCTTGAAAATTATTAAACAAAAATCAACAAGCTAAAATCTTGGCATTCCGGTGCCAAAAAACCGCCAGGCTGAGCAGCTGAGCCACAGGGCCGCGGAGCAGAAAAGCCAAGTAGACAACCGGGGATTGAAGGACTCTATAGAGAGGCATATAAAAAATATGCAGAAACAGTATTTTATGCTTTTTTTTGTTTTAATTATTTTTGTTATTTTCTTAATTTTTTTGTTATTTTTTTGCTTAATTAACAGCGGTTAAAAAAATTTAAAATCAAATATTATCGAAATAATTAATATTTAATTGTGAATCCTTCAAACTTCACCCTTAGTTACGATAACGCGTCCAGAATAGAAAATGAGGTGAAGAGATTCACCCAGGGTGAATACTTTGTAGTTTAACTGTTTGACTATTATTATTTGTTAGTTAGGTATATTAACACTTTTTATAATTATCATTTAAGTATGATTTACAATGAGTTAAACGTGAAATAAATGGTAAAACAAAAAACTGAAATTATTTATAATATTTATATGTAATTTAAAATAATATTTTATATTTCATAATATATTAACTACAATAATTTCAAAAAGCATAACATCAATCATACCTAAACTAACATTGTTTTTAATCAGCTAGCAACACTAGGCCAGAAATGGTTGAACTAATGGCTCAATGCCTGAATGAGTGCGACCATGATAATGATTGTATCTTGAACTTTTATCTCACTAAAATGAAGTTTGTTTTGATGGTTTTAGCAGTTAGATGTACCCACACATCACTATAGCAACAATAATCTGAACATCATCATTATCATTCTCACTAAATTCATTAATACACCACCACCACTCCCTCATCATCACTATTATTACCAAAGTACCATTAAAATCAACCATTACCATATTTTTTTCTTACCTATCACCATAACTACAACACTCCATCACCGCCACGACCCCCACCAACACCACCTTACAACCACCATCACTATCATCCTCACCTATCACCATCATCCCACTAACACCACATTAAACCCACACTCACAGTTTAATATTATCCTTTACCAAATTAATGCTCCAACTTGAAGAATTGTTGAAGGAGTTAAGAAAGGCTGCCAAAGATTTGCTTGAGTATAGGAACCAAGCTTATAATGCAGTGTTATTAGTGAGTTTTTTTTTCTATTATGGTTATTGTTTCTTTTATGATTTTATTTTTATTGTGATATTATGATTATTTTTATTATGATATTATGATTATTTTTATTATGATATTATGATTGTTTTTATTATGATATTATGATTGTTTTTATTATGATATTATGATTGTTTTATTATGATATTATGATTGTTTTTATTATGATATTATGATTGTTTTTATTATCGTATTATGACTTTTTTATTGTTTTTATTATGAAGATTACTATTGTTTTTATATTTATTTCTAGTTTTTCATTCTTTCCATATCAGTTAGTGTTAGTTGAAATATTAGGGGTATTAAGAATAGCAAATAACAATTTATAGAATAGAAAGATTTTGCTTTTCATTATAGAAATTTTCAACTTATTTCCAGAACATTCTAGAACCAAAAGAATCTACTGGAACCACTGACAGTAAAACCAGTATTAATAGTTTGAATACAAGTGTTGACAATCTTTATAACATTAATAATGAAGATGACCGACGTCATAATAATCTTAATGATAATAATAATAATAATAATAATATAAGTAATAATAAAAATAATAATAAACTTACTAATAACAATAATAATAACGAAGATCGTTCAATCACCCATGAATTGTGCATGCAAAGTTTGAATCTAATCAAAAAGTGAGTTATGCCATTGTTTTATAATTTTTATATATATTATTATTATTTTTTTATTCATATTTTTTTTATTTTATGTTATTTTCATTTAATTATTATTTTTCTCTTTTTTATTATTATTATTCTACTTATTCCTACAATTACTGCTATTGAGCAAAAAAATTACTGAAATATATAATTTCATAACCATCAGAGTCGAGCGTCTGCTAGAAATCGACACAGAAAAGATGGCCGCTTTGAATATTTAAAAGCAAACTTATTGATATTAATTTTCAATACTAATTTATTTACTAACATACTAATTCATTTTGGTTTTATTGTGGACCAAACTAGCTTTACGTTGATCTAAAAATTTATATAAATTTCTATTTATTTTATTAATTGTGAGGTGATACTTCAATTCAATGATATTCCAAAAAAGCATAATTGACTTTTCTCTTTTACAAAATTTTCCGGTCTTAATGGAATAGCATCCTCAAACATAAAATCAAGTCACTACCATTCATATGATATTGTTTGAGGAGCTGGTATTCTGACTGATTTGAAATTATAGTCTTATGAAAAAAATTAATTCAATAGAAAATCTGTAGTTATTGGACTATTGGAAAAAAAATAACAAAGAAATGAAATTAATTAAGATTATAAAAATTCACATATACATAGAAAATTATACTGTTAAACTTAACAATCATACAATGACGAATGATCAGTTTAAAAATGAAATTTTTGCTTGGATTCAAATATAATGCAATTAAAATGACAGTAGTTCTTCTAAATTAACTAATATTGTCATAGCACAAGTTGGAAAGAAACAATGAAATAGTGAGATATCTGCAAGTTAGAATAAAACTTTTGATGAGAATAAAATATTTTGTCAAATTCTTAATTTATATATATTTTTTGCACATTTTTTTAAATAAACTTGTATTTACAAACCATAACAATAAAGTTGTATGTTCTTTGTAAGAAAATCATAATGTCGTTCAGGTTATTTACTAGAAACTTTGCGAGATCTGTACAAAGTTAGCTTTGACAACTTATTTCAACATTAATTTTGTAAACAGTTTTCAATGAAATTGTTATTAATAAAATGTATATTGTAATTAATTTGTTTTAGATAGTGGTAAAGTCTAATATCAGATAACGATTTGAAGGAAATTAATTTTCCAAAAACTATTTACGAATGAAAATTATAATCAAAATTATAAATAGATATTTAAAATGAAAAAAGTATTTATGAAATTAAATCATGGCAGATTTTCGATGTTATAGCAGTGATGGAAGCAAATTAACCACACATTACACAATATGTCCCAGAGAAAAAGACGAGAGATGGAAAGGTGATATTATAAATATTTATCTATTGTTCAGCAAAAGCTTAAAAATTTTGCTGAAATTATTAAAAGGGTTTCATACATTAATATATCAAAATTATTAAAAACTACGCTTACAAACACACCAAAACAAAATTCCAACCTCAACCACTTTTTCTCCACCAACCACAACAGACATAAATATGGAGCAAGTATCAGACGAGTTTGATGTTTTGGTGGTAGGAGGAGGACCAGGTGGTTTGTCCACTGCATGCAGACTCAAGCAATTAGCTGCTGAGGAGGGCAGAGAGTTGAGAGTTTGTCTTGTGGAAAAAGGCTCTGAGCTTGGTGAGTTATTTTTAAGATCTACCTTTCCACTACCACTATTTTTGCTTAAAAAAAATTAACTGTTTTTTTCAATGGAAATTTTTATATCCAATAACTTAATATGTCATGAAAACAGTATTTGCTGATCAAAATTACAAAATTTCTCTTGAATCTTATGCAAGCTAAAAAGGCAGCTATTTCTGTAGATCTTTTCACACTCACACACAGGTCGGCACACATTATCGGGGGCCTGTATAGAAACTAAAGCCCTAGATGAACTGTTTCCTGACTGGAAGGATAGAGGGGTTGTTATATTAGTTTAATCATTATCACAGTTTCTATCATCATTACCACTATATTTATTATATAAATATTTTTTTTATTCTCATGACCATTTCACTTTTGTATTCATCACCATTATTTCATCTCTGTTTATTTATATCATCATTAAGTTATAACTATATTATTTTTACCACCATAACTTTAGTTTTTTATTATCACATCTGCTATCCATACACTCAACCTTACCTTTCCACATTCCTAAATCCACCAGGCACCACTCCACACACCAGTGACAGCAGACAAGTTTGCCTACCTGACTGAGAACAAGCGCATCCCTATTCCTCTTCTGCCTGGTGGGTTTTCCGAGGCTTTGTTCTTATTTCATTCTCTGTTTTTTGAATGATCATGAACGACGCGAAAAAGCGTTATATAAATTATTTATGATCACTTATACTATTATTATTTGGTGTTATTAACTCTTGACATTTTTAGAATTATTATTTGAATATTATTCAAGAATATTTGGTATTATCATTATAACTTTTTGATGACGTAGCCATCAACTTTTTATTGATCTTCAATCCTTCCAGGGTTTCCATTTCAAAACCATGGCAACTACCTGGTGAGGCTTGGTCACGTAGTGAGTTGGTTGGGCAAGCAGGCTGAAGAGTTAGGAGTTGAAATATACCCTGGTACTGCCGCTCAAGAGGTTGTGTGTGTGTGTGTGTGTGTGTGTGTGTGTGTGTGTGTGTGTGTGTGTGTGTGTGTGTGAGGATGATTCAAAATAACTCAAACCAACAAAACCAGGTTTTATACGACAAAGGTAATGTTGTGGGTGTGGCAACGAATGACGTAGGCATAGCTAAAGATGGTTCTCCCAAGGTTTTCATTCTACTCTATTAACTCAACTAAAACATAAAATCATTCAAACCTTACAAAGTCATTTATAATCCCACTTATTCTTAAGAGCAGATTCATAATCAAAAAAACACACATATATACACACACACACACACACAGGATTCATTTGAGAGGGGCATGGAGTTACGAGCCAAATGCACAGTCTTCTCTGAAGGATGTCATGGACACCTTGCCAAACAACTCTTTAAATATCTCGATTTAAGGAAAAATTGCGCGCCACAAGTTGGTAGTGGAAGATGGTGTGGTGTTTAAATGGCAGTTGTGAGATTAAATTTGGAGAAATATTATTAAGGCTGATTTGTGTTGATGATAGTTAGTAGAATTTCAAAGCGAAGCCTCCCTCATAACACACACAAAACCACTCACAAACATACACATACAGGCATATGGCATAGGTTTCAAAGAGTTATGGGAGTTGGATCCCAGCAAACACGTACCTGGCCTCGTCGAACACACCATTGGGTGGCCTCTGGTGACATATTATTATTACTATTATTATTATCATTATTATTATTTTTATTATTTGTGTATATGTATTAAATGGTTTACCATAAATAATTGAGAGTATTTTATAGAAAGCTGGCTAAAAAGAAAATAACAAAAATAACATTATTATTATTATTATTATTACCAGGACAGGAAGACCTATGGAGGGAGTTTCGTGTACCATTTTGGAGGTCCCGATGCACCATTGGCTGCTATCGGGCTTGTGGTTGGTGGGGGTAGGTGTTTGGAAGAGAGGCTTGTTAATTTTGATAGTGAGGATGGATGCGGTAGTTGAAGGTGTTGTAATTGTTAAGGTGGGAAAGATGTTTTGATTGGTCGGTAAGATAGTGGTGGTAAAGAAACTGTAAGATAATTATAACCTTAATGAGTTTGGAACAGTCATGAATAAGTAAGCTCATTTCAACATAGATATGAACATCACTCACACCACATAGAAAAACCAACTCACCTACACCTCACCACATACCACACACCAACCATAGACCACCACACCGTTGCACCATCCATACAACACTATCTACAACCCCAAACCGGCCCTCATTCATACAAAAACCACCACCCATTGAAAACTAGGTTGGCTTAGACTACACAAATCCATACATGAGCCCATTCAAAGAGTTTCAACGCTTCAAACACCACCCATCCATCGAGCCTATGTTGAGGGGTGGGAAACGTATCAGTTACGGAGCCAGAGCCCTGAACGAAGGCGGCTTGCAGGTGGGGGATGATCGGTTGATATATATATTCAATATCTCACTCCATTTAGCATTCATTACTTCCAAACAAACTATATTTCAACAGTTATAAAACTCTCTAAAACCTTTAAAACACCCTGAACTCTCTCTTAAAACCCCAATAGACTCTACCCAAGCTATCATTTGCTGGGGGATGTTTAGTGGGGTGCAGTCCAGGTTTCATGAACGTAGCCAAAATCAAAGGTGGGTGTTGTGCTGGTGGAGGTTAGCAATCATATCAAGGAAAATGAATATATTCAAAATCCTTCAGTTAAAATAAATTTAATTACATGAATGTATTTAAATGTTGTTTTACCCAGGTACACATACCGCCATGAAGAGTGGCATTTTAGCTGCAGAAGCCATCTACAGGGAGATCCAACAAAGCCCCGAAGCTACAGGTCTATGATGCGGTTTATGGTTGTTGATAAGGTTTTTTCGTTGCTGGTTGGCTGTTTTGGTTTTGTAATATTTGTTTTTTTTTCTATTATTTATATTATTTTTTGGTATTTTAATCATTTTTTGCATTCGTCTACTAGTGTTTGCTTATTAATATATGTAAAATATTGACGTAAAATAGCCGGAAATCAATATAATAGAAACAAGCACTAAGGTTTATTGAGAAACTTAATACACGAAGCTTTTCGTAAGAGTATCTTACATTATCTAGTGATTATCTAGTTACACTAGATAATGTAAGGTACTTTTACGAAAAGCTTTGTGTTTTAAGTTTCTCAATAAACCTTAGTGTTTGTTTCTCAATAAAATAATTAATTAGTTAATTAATAAAATAATTAATAGCAATAATAATAATAATATTAATAAACAATATGAAAAAAACAACAATAAAAATGTATTATCCAACCAATAATAACAGTCATCAACCCTAAAACGTATGAATCGGCCTTCAAAGAGTCATGGTTATACAAGGAGTTGCATAAAAACAGGAATATTAGGCCCTCCTTCAATACATCTCTCGGTGTGTGTGTGTTCATTGATTTTATTTTTCAAATCTCTTCCACCTTTTTCAAACAAGTTTCATTTTCCATATTCAACAGCTGGTCCACTCCACCAAACCCCTCATCTTTCCCACCTCCTTTATTCAACATCCTATCCATTCCACCATTAATTAACTCTTCTCCCTTCTTCACAGGCTTATGGGGAGGCCTGGCATACACTGGATCTTTGTGGTACTTGACCCAAGGCAGAGAACCATGGACTCTGAAGCATCATCCAGATGGTGGTATGTGTGGATGGTGGTGTTAATATTACTGCTGTCACTACTACTACTACTACTGCTACTACTACTACTACTACTACTGAAAATAATAATAATAATAAAAGTAAAAACAAAAATGAGCTTAATAAAAAATAATAAAAATGATGCTATGTTGAACGGCTCAACCATTTTTTGAATTAAACGATACAAAGCACTTAACGCACTTGATAGGATTCAAGCTCACGATGAACACTGTAGTTTTTAAAACATGGTTTTCAATGCATTCTGTTTCAAACTAATCAATAAACTCCATAATTACTTGTTTTTATATTTTCGGAAAAGGTATCAGAAACATGAATGAAAGACAGATTTTTGAAAAGACTTTTATTCTTAGTACTTAGCTCTTTTTTATCAGAAAAATTTTTTTGAAAGATTATCAGAACTAGTATTGATTTGGAGTGTCTTTTTACTTATTAAGAAAAGTTTACAATTAAAAGTGATAATAATCAATTAATTATTTAATTAGGTAATTAATTAATACATAAGTTTGTATTTATCACCCTTACACCCACAGTGGCGGGAGATCATGTTTTTCTTAAGGACAGTAAAGATTGTAAAGAAATACAATATCCCAAGCCAGACGGAGAGGTATATACTAATAATAATAAAAATAATATTGATCTAATACTAATGATCATAATAATAATATTAATATAAAAATAATGATGAAATGATCGAACTTAATCGAAACTTGCAGATCAGTTTTGACTTACTGTCTTCCGTCAGTCTAACTGGTGAGAATCTCATTATTAGCAATGATTTACATGATAATAACATGTGAAAACATACTTAATTTGTAACCTATGTTTGACACAATAAAACACGTTGAAATTTAAATCCTAGTTGAAAATCGTTCATATCCAGCTTAAGTCGAATATAAATGATATCAAACGCGTGTAGAAAGGTACTAGCATCCACACCCGCACCGCCCACGTGCCATAGCCTCAACCACGTTTGCCTACCACCCAGGTACAAACCACGATCACGACCAGCCGCCCCATCTGACTCTGCACAATGACGAGGTTCCCTTGCAGGTCAACCTAGCCAAGTATGATGGACCCGAAGGACGGTTTTGTCCAGCTGGTTAGTGCGTGATGTGGGATGTTTTGTGTAGATGGTTTTGATATTGATTAGTGTTGTGTTAATGTTAGTTTGTTTGGTTATTTGTTAATTCGGGAGATATGTTGGCTAATTGATTAGCTTAATTAGTTGATTTATCGATTGATAGTTAGATTAATTTAATATTTTACTTCGTGGTTAGTTCGAAAGTATATTGTCATTTCCAACATTATCAGGTGTTTATGAATACGTGGATGTAGAGAAAGATGGAAAAACTGAAAAAAAGTAAGCAAAAATGACCATAGAAATTGCGTTCAATGAATTTCAGTTGTATTCAATCATTTCCTTCATTTTCCACCACACACAAACACATTCCTCACCTCAAAGACTGCAGATAAATGCCCAAAACTGCATCCATTGCAAGACATGCGACATCAAAGACCCCACTCAGAACATTAACTGGGTGGCCCCTCAGGGCGGTGAAGGACCAGTCTATGATGGCATGTGATCTCTGTCGGTGTCTTGTTTTTTTCTTCTCATGATAACTTTTTTTTTTTTCATATGATGACTTTTTATGAGATTTTCTCCTTTTGTCTTTTTTTTTGCTTTTTCACTTTAAAAACTTCTTTTTTTATTCAATTTTTTTTCTCTTCCCATTTTTTGGTCAAACTGACCAGGGAAGGTGATGATGATAATGTTTTTTCGTGTTTCCCCTTCTCTCTTCATTGGAGTTCACTTCTCTAACTAATATCAATGTCAATAATAAATACCAGAAATATTTGTCTGAATAATGTTAATATGACTCATGCAACTAATTCTTAGTAACAATAAATTCTTGTGGCTATATGGGTTACTGTATCCGATATTGATTTTGTTATATTGACTTTTGATTATAAATCTATGCTTCGCTCGAAATCATGTTTTATAATGTATATTTGATGATTCATCTTGATCATTTCATTCATATTATTGAGCTAATCGATAACAAACTGTTAAAAAAATTATTTGAATCAGCAATAAATTAAATTTGAATTTTGTGTTTAAACTTCATTTAATAATAAAAACAAAAAATAGTTGTTAAATTTATATTAAAATATCTGGATAATAAATAAACATAAGATATTATAATTATTATTTTTTTATCATGGTTTTCATATGTGACGCTTATAAACGAAGTATCGTCAAGTTATGAACCTTTTTTACAATTATTTTTAGAAAAATTTTTTTTTTGTATTTATGATCCAATTATTGTTTTTTGTATTGTTATTAAGTAAATTATTATTTTGTAATTACCAGTTGATAACCAGTAATTACCTTACCCGTATTAATCATGGAAGCAATGAAACTCAATATAAATAAACGTCATCAAGGGACATATATGTCATACCACTAAACGTCATTTGTCTTATGGCTTCGTATTGCGCATTAATTTTAAAGCTAGTCGAGAGTCGATTGAAGGGCGGACTGTTTTTTATTTTTCAATGTGGAGAGAAAGGGTAGTGAAGGGTTTTTAGTAATTCCGCGAACCGCTTTGTTTATTATTATGATTAATATTTATCTTTGTTTAGCGCGCAATTTATAAACAAAGTTTTTTTTTGAAAGGCTCAAATTAATATTTTAATTAAAATTGTTGCTGTTATGCCGTTTATAATATTAAGGGGAGCCTCAAAAATGAAATGGGCTGATTTTCAATTTTATCAATTAAACATGGTTGAAAGTTTGACGGTTTACTCTCAAGTGAATAAAAAAACAAACGGTACTTTCCAACTTCACATGTAAATATTACGCGGTGAAAAATTACATTTGAAATTAAAATAGAATAAATTTTTTATTTACAAGTTTTTGATATATTACAAACATGGAAAAAAACAAAACAAATCTATTTTTTCTCGAAAGATGCATCTTTTAAATTTAAAAATGAAAATTCACTTTTTCTAATTTTCCGCGAATAACTCTAGATTCGAAAAGATTTTAACCCTCGAAGTATTTTGCGGTCTATCTACTACATCAATCGTTGCAATTTATTGTGTTTCCGGTTTGAAAATTTTTAAATTATGAAAACTTTAAATGGAAACGATTTAAAAATATATTTACAAAATTAATGAAAAAATTGAAGTAATAGAAAAAAATTTTGAATTAAATTAAGCAAGAGATTGCAGGTTAAATATAAAATTCAAAGAAGCAAACTAAAAAATTTAAAGTTATCTATTTTTGAATCTTATGAAATTAAATACATCAATTATAATAAAAATTAATCAAGCTCATAATAGAAAAAATAACTAAAAATTGAAGAAAAAAACAAAGCAATAACCAAAAAACGTCATTTGAACAACAATAATATCCAAACGCATTTAAATATTAGAAATAATAATAATCAAAAATCCATTCAAATAACAGTCTCAATTTCTTGCACATCTTCAATCTCATCATTATTCAAGGTAGAAATTGTATTGAAGTATTGTTGTTGTT
>OZ038325.1:7806400-7838899 GCA_964035795.1 Pterobdella sp. o SKG-2022 | reverse complement strand
ATGGGCGTTAGAGTTAACAAAGATTCTGTTTGCTTTTTGGGTATTTCTTGTTGTTCTTTGTTGTTGATTTTGCGCAGCAGCTGCATCTCTTCGCTTTGTGGCAAAGCTGGGGTTGTTTCTGTTGGGAATGGTTGTTGCAAATATATTATGTTATACTGTTGTACATGTCCAAATAACTGGAATTGACCGCAAGTTAATGGTACTACTAATAACCAATGAATAAATTTGTTCACTTTTATTAAATATTAGTTTGAAAAATCAAGCCAAATACAATATCTCTACATCATAACAGATGCAAAAATCGGTTATTACAACAAAAATAGCAAAGATCATCAGTCTGTAAACAATACAATAAAACTAATTAAAAGCCTAAGGATGATTAAAGAATGGGTATTTAGGAAGCCTCATAAGACGCATACTGACGACCAAGACTTTTTCTTTTCATTGGTAAGTCATTCTATTGTAGATTCATACCAATTTCGTTTCAAACCTACTATTAGCTTATCCAATAAGAAAAATAACGATTCTTTGGAGTTCAATGAGAATAATAGCGTTTGGACTGTTGATATAACATCAGAATAATATCGAACACAGTAGTTTCAGCAGAGATATGAAAAAGAATAACAACAAGAACTTTTAAGAGACATTTTATGATAAGGCTAAACTTATCGAAAATTATAGCTTCCGATTCTCAATAAATGTATTAAAAATTTCTCTTATTTGATGTTTTTCGTTGCAAAATATTTTGTGTATGTTTTGTATAGCAATAACGTCAACAATAACAAAAACAACAATATCAACAATAAAAAAAAATAAATTTTGAAAAACAACTACAACAACATCAAAAGTAAATGAAAAAACAAAAAAAAATCTGAAATTTGTTGCTAATAACAGGTAGTAAAACATTGAAAGCCTAATCCATATGACGTTATTTATTAACTCCCTGGGAGGTCGCATCGACGTCAGAGACTCTCCCTTGTAAATACTGCGACACACTACGTCATATACACAACGTCATAAACACTACGTCCTACATACTACATCATAAATACTACGTTCTACATACTACGTTAAACTACGTCATGCATAGCACGTCATTTATACTGCGTCATATTGGGGTATTAAAAATGAAATAATATAGAAAAAACATCACAAATGATTAGAAAAATAATGAAAATTATAACTGTAATAACAATTAAAAAGAAATAGTAAGAATTAAAAAGAATCATTTTAGAACAGACTATTTTTTGGCATGCAGATTCTTTTATTGATAAGAACAACAATTAGATGAAAGACTAATAATAGATATACAATTATATGGTAAAATATTCTTGCTATATATTGAAAACATCCATTTTATATTATAAACCCTTCTCTTATATTGGTAATACTGAAAATATCTATCATCTCAAAATATCCTCAACTATTAATCTAAGCAAATATACTGTTCAGAATATTTGTGGCGTTGTAATTTTTCTACTTTATAACAGAGGTTTTGATGTAACCGAACCATGTTACAGTTGGTGATGGCTTTTATGCATATTTGCATTGATTTGGTGTTTTATTTTTTGAAATAGTTTTTTTCAATGAGTATATTTACGTTTTTTGTTATGAATTTTATATTTAATCATAATTATATCTTGTTGAAAATGACGAAAACATGAATGAAAATGACAAAAGTTTGAATCCTAATTATTCAAAACATCGGTATGTTTGAACAAAAATTAAATATATCACTGTTTTTGAAAGTTTAAAAAAAGTTCAGTTATTATAGAACGATTAATTATTTTTATTTTCATTACGTGATTTGCATAGCGTTTAATATTTAAAGATAGGTTTCTTTAAAATTGCTTGCTAAAAAGTTAATGGTTTTTTCTTTTAATTTAAATTTCAAAAAATTTGAATTTGAGAATTTTTTTTGAATGAAATTATTTTCAAAATTTTTAAGCAAATTTATTTTTCAAAATAATAATTTTTATTGAAAAGAGCTTAGAATCTCCGGAAAACTTCTATTCAAAAGATCAATTTGTTATACTTTGTTTTGAAAAAATCTGCTAAAAAAAAATGTTTTTGGAATAAAATTAATCTATGAAGGTTCAAAAACATATTTCTTTAAACAAGTCTCAAAAAATTTATTAAAATTTAGTCGATGAATTTTCAAAACTTCGAATTCAAAAAAGAAGAGAATTTCTTAGACAATAATTGTTTTTAATCAATAGGAATCAAGTTAATAAACTTTTAAAATTCAAATTCAATGAAGGAAATAATTTTCTAGTTATTTTTCCACAAATTGCTAATTCACATCATGCTAAATTTTGAAGAAAAACAAAATAATTCTTTGAAAAAGTTTTCCAGTTTTCCACTTCGGTAACTTTTTTTAATTAAAAATCATTTTATCCATAACTCTCTTCTTGAATTTATATTTTTTGAAAACTTTTCAGATACAATTATAGCTTTTATTTTAAAAACTTCAAACAATATTACATATAGAAAATAGTTAAAAATAATCAATTTTTGTTCAATTTTATTTATATGTTTTTTCAGCCTACCAGCTTCCTTCAAACATCCACAACTTAACAATCTTACAAAATATGAGTCAACCAAGCAATTAATGTAATGTAATGCGGTATTTATAAAGCGCTTTTCCTTATAGATCAAAGCGCTTGCTACAAATTTAATGTAGCGAAAACACACTGTGGAACAGGTGCTAATTTTCGGCCCACGCGGGATCGAACCCAGTAACTTTAGACAATTAGTCTAATGCTCAACCATTGAGCTATAGGGGCCGACAATTAAATTTTTTTTATAGCTCGTTTTCGTTCACAAAAATTTAGGCAACTAACCATACTGGAAATTCAAACAACCCATAACATCAGAAGGTTTTTCAACAACTTACTAATAATAAAAAATGGTATAGAAATTAGCCAAATCAACATTAATGTTCCCTAATTGCAATTCTCACTCATAGTAACAAGCACATAAACTCCAATGCAAGGGAGTTTTTTAATGTAATTTACTGCTTTCTACCCTTTGCGAAAAATTATTTTTTTTTTACAATCTTCTTTTTTGTGTTTTTATCCTCTATTTAATATTCATTTTTTATTAGTTTTTTTTATTAGTTATTTTGTGACTTTAATAAATATTTAATTAATTATTCAATCTTCTTGAATATTTAATCAATCCTCATTTGGATATTCGATTTGTAACATACCCAATCAATTTTCTTCATCCTAATCATGAAAAAAAAACTAATTTCAAAATGTTTTAATTGAAAAATACTATTTTGAAATGTCTCTTTTTAAACACAAACCAAAAATCTTTAAGGATTATAAACCAGATCACCAACAATCTTCAGAACGTCAACACCATTGAACCACTAAATTAAGAATTTTTTTTTATTCTTCATATATTGTATTAAACTTCAATTTTCAATTTTATCCTTATATTTTTATATACAATTTTTTTGTTGATCAACAGTTTAGCACAAAACCTAGTAAATGAAAAATTTCGGAAAAAATTAAAAAAAATGCTCTAACACCATAGAAAAACTAAAAAAAAAATAATCAAAAAAGCAAAAACAACAACCTGAGTAATTTCCATTTTAATCGTTCCCAAACTCTGCTCCATAAGACGTGTTATAGATAAAAATCTTTTTTGACAAGGATTAGCTCCCTGTGTAACCAATCAATTGCGCAACCGAAACCCCAATTAGGGGCGACCTAACGGTCGACTTGCCTAAAGTTATATCATAAACAAAATTTACTCTTTTGGCTCAATAATCCGCTAACGAGTTGTAAAACAAGTTAGTTCTATTTAAAACAGAATATGTAGAGTCTTTGATTTATTTAAAAGTCGTGTTCTTTATTTATTGTGGACTGTTTTTCTGGGTCTTTTCTCTTTTTTTGTACCAATGAATTATTGGGTTTGTTATATTTCAAGAATATTTTTTGTGTAGAATTATGAGAAATAGTTATTTGAATATTGTATGGAAAAATTCCTTAGGTATGTTATTATTTCAGTTTTTTTTGTATACAAATCGATATTATCTACATAGATCATAAAAAAATTTGGATAATTTTAACTTCCATTCATGTAGCTAAACAAACTTGGGTTTTTGATAAAAAATAATCATTAATTAAAACTAACTGAATACCGGATATGAAAAAAATTTTTGGAAAAAATGAGAAAAGGTTAAGAAATTGAAAGCTTCTAAAAGTTTAAATCTTTATTGAAAACAAGAGAGTCCAAATTTCAGTTTTTCCAACTATTCTTGATTAAATTCTTTAAAACTCAAAATAACTTAATTGTTAAAAAAATTATTTTTCTCAATTATTTGCATTTTTGAAATAATAGCGTTCAAATGGATATTTTGAGCGTTTAAAACAAACGTCTCTACGAAATAATTCATTTTTTCGAGGTGCAGTACTATTGGAATATTTCAAATTAAAAAAAATAAAATAACCACTTAGCAACAAAAATCAATTCCAGCTTATTCTATAGTTAATTTTAAATTTGTATCTTTTAAAAATACAACAAAAGAATTTTTTAAATTTATTGTACTTGCACTGGTATTGTGCAGTTCTCTGTATCAAAACAATCATAAATTCTCATGTAGAAAAAATAATTGTCATCATGAAAATTTTAATAAACACTAGTTTTCATCATTATGTTCTTAAAACAAAAAAAAAACAACAATAACGGTTCATTAATTTTAAATTAATATTTTTTTATTCTTTCAACAAATAATTTTTTTATCCAACAAACACCAATTTAAGCCTATTTTCTAAAAAACATCAAAAATATAAAAAAAAACAGCAAAAGATCTGAGCGATTAAAACTCAATTTATTTAAAAGCGTGCAAAGAGCCTTTAGTACCAGTGTTACCCTCAAACACAACTGTTGAAATCAAGCTTTGCTCTGTAAATGTTTAGTTCTCATTTACTTCATACAAACATTATTTAAAAGTTTTTCTATGATTGATTCATTTCATTATTATTATTACTAATATTATTATTATTATTAATTAATTTTTTTTTTAATTTATTCTCACTTATCATTATTTTATTTATTTACTGCTTAGTTATACAACACACTTGTTTGTCCTATAAACTATTGAAAAAAAAAAGCCACAACCTTCTGAAAATTAAATTCACATTAAATATGCTGTCAGATATTCAAGGACTTGAGAATTAAAGCTTTTCACTTGCTAACAATGTTTATCAGTGAATTTCAACACCAGTAATTTAAAAACAATTTTCAAATAGAAACCCAATTTCAAAAATTATAATATAAAGCTTGTAATTTATAAATATTTCGCCTATACTTCAAGTTTTTGATATTTACCTTGTCGATGATTTACAATGGGAAATTTAAAAAATTTGAAAAATCAAAAAAAAGAAAAATTAAACACTGTTCAACATTGCAACAACCACTAAAAAGTGTGGTTTCTGGGATAATAAGCTTCTGTGTATAAATGAAAAATTATCAAACCCATGATACAGAATAAAATCAAAATTTTCAACTTCAACCTGTCTTACACATGATATAAAACTAAAGCAACCCCTATTACAACCTATCGAGTACATAACACTGAATAAAAGCAAATCTTCCGCCCAACCTGTCATGAACTTCATACTATACCAAATCAAATCCACAACCCGTGTTGTACATAATAAATAATTAAAAACAACTCAACCTGCTTTGCTCTTTTCACTAGCGTTGATGATATTCTCAAAGTAGACATTTTCGACAGCATCGGAGTTTTGTAGCACCTCTCTTTGTTTCTGTTGTACAGCTAGTTGTAGGTTCTTCCTCTTGATCTTGTATTGTTTAAACGTGTAATACAGACTTACCACCAGCACCACTACTGCCATTACTGATAGAAAGAGAAGGTAGACGAGAAGGTTGGTGGTAGAGGAAGATAAGGAAAAATAAAATGGAGTTGAGGATGGATGGAATTTTTGCGTTACTACCATGGGACGCCCACTTTTCTTCGATGTTTCTCCGGTTGCACTTAATTGGACTCTCGACACTGAGAAGGGGGGAGAGAAGAATAAGTAATAGAATAAATAATTGAAAGTACAGAAAAAACTTGAAAAAATTGGTGGAGGTGGTGGTTTAGTGTACCGATGAATGGGTGTGGTTGGTGAGTGAATTAGGAATTGGGTGTGGATAGTAGGTGAATAAATGTATGGACGTAAAGGGAGGGTGAACGAGTATGATTGATCGTAGTGGTTAAATGAAAAGTGTGGTGTGGCGGTAGGTGAGGTGGATGTGGTAGGTATGGTGAATGTGTTGATGGATAAATGATGGATGGCGTTGGTGAATAAATATCAAATTAATAAAAATATCGGTGTAAAAGATTCAAAGATGTTTCAAAAATGAACTGAATACAAAATAGTAACGTGAATAAATACATTTTTTTAATCATAAATACAAATTTTTAATGTTTTTGACTCAAAAACATTAAAAAGTTTTTCAGATTCCATTAATTTGGAATGAATCAACATGTAGGAGAAGCTTCGAAAGCATGTTTCAAGTTCCCTTGAGATACGATTGCACCTGCTTTTAAGAGAAAAGATTTTTTCTTGAATTTATTATTGGCATTTTTTTTATTGATTTTTTTGTAAGTTTTTTTTGTAAAATTTTTGTTTTTTTTTGGTTAATTTTTTTTTTAAAGACATCAATTTTTGTTAATTGTTTTTGGAAGTAACTTTGCAAAAAAAAGCAATATTTCAATACTTGTTTTATTTAACTCAAGTTTATTTAGTTTAGTTTTTTTTATTTTTCTGATTTTTTGCTGTGTTAATTTTTAATTCTGAGCATTTTTTATGAATTAGTATTTTATTTGACTGAAAATTATTTTTTTTCCTAATTTAAAGTTTTGAAAATTTATAAACAAAAAAATTTTTCAATTTCTTCTGTTTTTTGAAGGTTAAATAATTTATTTTTTAGCATATATTCTGATTGATTGAGTATCACAAAAAGTTCTGGATTATTGAGTTTCAGAAATTTATTGCTAAAAATTTATATAAAGTTTTTAATTTTTTTAACGAGTTTTTGAATTTTTCATGAGAAAAAACTTGAGACTCAACGAAACTCAAAATTTCAGAGTTTTAAGAAATTTGATTTTTTTTGATTGATTCTTAAAAGATAAGTGGAGATAAAATGGCTCAATGCAGATTTAAAATCCGAAAAGCACACTTCTTGAAAAACTATTTTTTCAAAAAATCAATAAAAGAATTATATTGATTATTTTATTAATAAAACGAAAAATCGAAAATATAAACGGCTTACTCGATAAAAATTAGTCTTTCCATGTGAAACCATAAACAAGATTGGGTGTTTTGAATTATTAAGAGCCGCTCAACATTTAATTTAATTCTTACAATTAACCTAAAAAAAATTAGCATTCATATATTTTGATTGAGAAAAAAATAAATTTGAAAACAGAATAAAAATGTTTTTTTTTCCACTTTTTAATATTATCTGGATTTTATGAATTTTTTTTTAAAGTAGTAATTTTTTACAGCTAAAAGTGTAAAAACCTTAAAATTTTTGGAAATAAAATTCAAAAAAAATAATGAAAAAAATTGAAAACCAAAAAAATCAATTTTAAACTTACAAAATTCACGCAATAATAAAACACTTCAAAAGATGTAAAAACATTTTCCAAATAAATTTTTCCAAGCCATTCTCTTATCAAAACTTGCTTAAAGCAAATCTCATTATCTTTCTTGATAAAAAAATTCATTCCACTGATGATTGAAGTTTTGCGCCAATAGGTTTTTGGAAGATTCTCAAAGCTTAGTTTCAACATGTATTTATTTATTCAAAAATGCCTTTATTAATTCATTTACTGATACAGTGATT
Source organism: Pterobdella sp. o SKG-2022 (assembly GCA_964035795.1). Taxonomy (NCBI): domain Eukaryota; kingdom Metazoa; phylum Annelida; class Clitellata; order Hirudinida; family Piscicolidae; genus Pterobdella; species Pterobdella occidentalis. The sequence goes on along the minus strand of OZ038325.1, from coordinate 7,831,027 downwards.
TCTACCAAAACTGTGAATTCTATCAAACCTTCAACTTTTTTGTTCTCAAGTTTTCACTAAACCATACTTTCACAACAAAATTAACAATAAATAAACGTGAGAAACAAAATTTTCTATTCTTTCCTCAATTAGAAAAATTCTGAAAACAAATTTATTTGTCAAATTACTAAGATCTACTTGAGAAATTGTTCGATCTCAATTGGGTTCGATGGGGCATAACTGAATGATTGTGAGAAGTTTTTGAGAGTTTTTATAAGCAAACTTTTTAAATGAAGACCATTCAAAAAAACCCTGGTCAAACTACCGTAGTTATGAATTACTCAGACATACGAAAAAACTAACTGAAACACGCACGCCAACAATCAAAATCAACACCACGGCAAACAACCCCCAACGTACCAAGATCAAACAGCACTGGCTGCGTAGATCGGATGATGAGATGCTTGCCCACTCTGGCCACGCTGGACACGCGTAGTTGCACCAGCATGGTGTTTGGATGTAGGTAGGGTGTCTCAAAGATAGGGAGTAGGTTCATGCTGCGGTTGTTCTGATTGTTTTGTTGTTTTTTTCTCGTCTCTTTTTTTTGCGAAACCCTTTTAGTTCTAAAGATGTTTGGATGCTTGTGGTTTGTTGGTTTTTTTTTTGGTTGGGTTTTATTTGTTTGATTGGCCGGTCTTTTGTGGTGATTGTGTGTTTTCGTGCTTGGTTTTCTTATGGTTTTGAAGTTTTTTTTGTTTGAATCGAACCTAAACTTTGTTTTGTCTTTCGAAAAGTTCCAATTTTCTCGATTTAATTCCCCTCGGTGTCGAGTCGAATCGATTATTTTTTCAAATTTTTCGTTTTTGTGTTCATTTTTTATCAATTTTTGTTTTTCGTTGATAGAAATTTTGAACTTTTTTATTTTTGTGTTTTTCCACTGAAAGCTTCCTTTTGGTGTGAAATGGTTGTTTAACGTTGATGCTACTGAATTCAAAGTTCTCTTTTTAATGGTTTTCTTTCCAACTTTCACATTTATCGCATCACGCTCACTGTGTTTGGTAATAAAGTTTTTTCCCCGCTTTGACATGTTGAAACTATTTTTTTGAATTAATCGTTGCAAGTTTTGAAAAGAAAAAGTTGAAGAAGGTTGTTTTTTGAACTTGTTTTCAAGCAGCTTTGAGGCATCAGAACGACTTAAAACATGAGAAAACAAACCAAAAAAATTATATGAAAGTTTTTGAAAAAAAATCAGATAAAATTTGACTAAGGAGCTTGAGAGAAATTTCTGAATTGGACTTTGTGATGAGTTTTGTGTGAAATTTTTTGCAAATTTCTTACTTGTTGGTGAGTTTGAATTTGAGAAAACACTAACTTTTCCACTGCTTCTAATCTCACCGATATCTCGAAGCTTCAGCTTTTTATTTCCTCCTTTGCTGGTATATCTTCTGGCCAAAACATTTAACCGACTCAGCGTCACTTCCACGTTGGTTTGGTTGCCGGGCACTTTTAGCAATAGACGCCATCTTGATTTTTGATGAAACCTGAATTCGATTTTAAATTTATCAATAAGCACTTGATCAATCTTTTTGAACGACTTTCTCGCGCTCATCATTGTGTAATTATGCCTGTAATACGTGGTAGAAGTAGTGCTATCACTTAAACCAGAACTACTACAACTACCATTGCTACTCAGGTTCAAGTCACTGATTCTCTCTCTTTTTCTATGCATATTGACAGCTGCATTTGACTGAAAGCATGGATGTTTGGCTAATTCTCTCTTCGGCTGTGTTTCTCTGTATGCTCTTTTCTTTTTTCCTACATTATTTAGATCATTCTCTGTTCTTTCATCCTCGTTTCCTTTTTTATGGAAATACTTTTGTTTATTATCACCACTATAATAATTTTCTTCTTCAATATCATCATTTTCTTTTTCTCCATTTTTATCATTTTTTTCAACACCTTTTTTATTCTTTGCATCTCTTTTCTTTTTTTTATTATTTTTGTCATAATTTTTTTCTCCATCCTTCTCTCTATCATAACCTTGTTCATCTTCATTCACATCATCGTTCTCATCTTCTATTCCTTTTTCATCATCAGTTTCACCATTTTCTTCTTCCTTATTCTCATCTTCATTTTCATTTTTTTTTTCTTCTCCATCTTCTTTTCCCTCATCATCGCCCATAACCCCGCTCCATCTTTTCTTTTTAATACTTTTTTCAGTCATAAAATTTTGTCTGTTCATGTCGCCGGCATCAATATCTTTTTTATTATCCACAATGCTTTTTTTATTATTTGTTTCATTGTTGAGAGTGTTAATATGAAAAGGAGTTGAAGTCAAAGCATTAGTAGTAGTATTAATAGTGTTAGTAGCAGTAGTAGAAGTATTAGTAGTGTTAGTAGCAGCGGTAATACTGAAAGTAATGACATCAGTGGTAACAAGAACAGGAAAGAGTGAAGTGGCAATAGGAACTTCATTTTTGTTTTTTTTCCTAACAGTAATTTTGTTAATATAACGCAATTCATTAGTGCTGATACAAGGCGTGGCAATGTTAATATGTTTTTCATTGTTTTTATGAGTTTTATTATTATTATTTTTTATTTTTTCATTATTAATACTATTCATTTTTATTTTTCTATTATTTTTATTTTTTATTCTATTATTATTTTTATTTTTCAATTTTTGATTACTTTCGCTTTTATTTTTTACTCTTTTATTGTTTGATTCGTAGTTTCCATTTATGATATTGCTTTTGTTTCCATTTTTTTCCATGATATTATTTTTTATTATAGTGTTATTTTCTTTTTTCATTTTTGCATTATTGGTTTTATTATTATTCTTTTTATTATTATTTTTATTATTTTGATTTTTTTTGACGAAATCTTTCATTGACCCAAAAAACGATAAACTCATCCGAGAAAAGTTTTTGAAAAAATTTTTCAAAAATATTATTTCTTCAAATTTTTTCCCATGCAACTCGTTTAATAACTTGGGAATAAAAAAATATCTTTTTGATGGAAAAAAAATATCCTCTTTTTTTTCATTTTGTCGGAAACCTATTTGATGCGGTGGATAATAATAATATGCCTTATTATCCAAATTGACCTTATTATTATTCTTGTTTTTATAATTTTTTTTTTTATTATAGGCTGAAAAGTTAATTATAAGTTTGTTTGAGTTATTATTATTGTTGTTTTTATTTTTGTCATATAAGTTCTCATGTTCAGTACTATAAGTAGTTTTGAAATAGCTATTTATTTTATTATTATGATTGCGGTTATTATTATTTTTATTAACTTTTTCATTATTATTTTCATTATCATTAGAACTAGTACGATGAAGAAATAGTGAATATTTTGGCGCCTGAAATTCTTTTTTCTTCCGTTTCCGGTAGTGCAAATTTTCAATTCTTTTTTTTCTTTTTTCACAGAGTTTTTTATTAATGTTTTTACCTTTTTTTCTTTTTAAGCCTTGTTTTGGATTCGAAAACGTTGAGTTTTTCTTTGAAATGCTTCTTGAATAGTTGATGTCTGTTAAAATTTTTCGTTTTTTTCTTTTTTTAGACCCAAGTCTGTAAGGTTCTTCTTTGTCGTCATAAGAATAAAAATTGTTAGAGGCTATGTTTTTGTTATATTCATGATCATCAATGTCATCAATTATTTTCATACCACCAAGTTTTTTGTTGTCTCCAACATTTAACTCAACCACACTATAATCATCGGAATCATTCTCATTATCACCATTGTTATTATTACCATTGTTATTATTACCATTGTTATTATTACCATTGTTATTATTACCATTGTTATTATTACCATTGTTATTATTACCATTGTTATTATTACCATTGTTATTATCACCATTGTTATTATTACCATTGTTATTATTACTATTGTTATTATTACCATTGTTATTATCACCATTGTTATTATTACCATTGTTATTATTACTATTGTTATTTTTATTAATTCCATTTTTTTCACCCCTACCAAGAGCCCCATAGTCACTATCAACACCACCACCACCACCACCACCACCACCACCACCACCACCACCACCACCACCATCATCATCCGTTATTTGTTTCGGAAGTTGGAGGGCCCACGCGATGATGATGACGTCAGGCTGATCACGTGAGAGAGTAACCGTTACGTTGGTTGGTTGCTTGAGAAGACTGAAGGCGTGTCTAGGTGCTATTTGGGGATGGGTAGCGTTTTAAAAAGAGGATGGAATTTTTAAATGAGGGTGGGGTTTTTAAATGAGAGTGGGGTTCTTAAATGAGAATGGGGTTTTTAAATGAGGGTGGGGTTTTTAAATGAAAGTGGGGTTTTTAAATGAGGGTGGGGTTTTTAAATGAGGGTGGGGTTTTTAAATGAGGGTGGGGTTTGGTGGAAATAAGGATTGTCGTCAATACTGGAATTTGTTTTTTAATATTTTGCTCATTTTTTGAAGTTTTTTTTTCGGTTTTGACCAATTTATTTGGAAAATAATTTATGTAAACTCTGTGAAATAATAAGAAATCACAATATTAGTATTTTTTAATATTACTATTATGATTTCAGTAATATTTTTCCATTTTTGTTTTTATCAATAGTTTTATTGTTATTAACTAATAATATTCTATCAGTTTGATTAACTGATCAATTCACTGATGAAAAACTAAAAAATGTCTCCATGCTTAGCGGGAAATCAGTAACAAAAAAATAAAAATTAAAACAATTTCATCATTTAGAAAAAGTATTCTTACTATTTTTACTATTATTTTCGTTATTATTTTTATTATTATTCTTATTAGTACTTATCAAACGCAGAACACTGGTAAGAGCTTTGAAAATTGGGCATTAAATTAATTTATCATCATGAGTGAGTTTTATGCGCAGAAAGATCTAAAACGGCATAAAAGTAACACTTTCATTAATGGACCATTTATTTGAAATACGTGATAAAATTACTTGATTTTTAATGACACTACTGCCTAAGTAAACATAAAAAATCAATATATTAAAATTATTATTCTTAGAAAAATTATTGTTTTTGTTAAGTAATTAGTAATATTATCAGCAGTAAGATGATAATAGTAAAAAAAGTAGTATTAGTAGTAGTAGCAGTAGTAGTAACATGAGTAGTAGTAGTAGTAGTAATAGTATTCAGCAAAAAACCCACCCACCAACCCATCCCCAACCTACTTTCCTCATCCTCTTCTTCATCCTCTCCCATAAGCTCCAATCCATCAGAATTATCATAATTGTAAGGATTAGCTTTTCCTGTTCAAGTTTGATAAAACTACAATAAGCTTGATGAAAAATAAATGGGAGTTTTAACTTTTATTGTCGCTCTACTTTCCTTATCGTTTGGCATTGTCTTTTATATTTGAAACTTAAGCCGTTTGTGTATTATTTGATTTTTTTGTGTGTTCTGTGAGACTTTTATTGTAGGCGTTTTGTATGGTTTTAACATTTAATGGTTTTGCTTAATGCTTGGTTGAATACCTATATACTATCTTTTGGCTAAATAGAAAATAATTAAAGCTTAAAACTGAACATTTTTTTGATTTGATTGATTTTGTGTTTAGCTGGAATAATTTAGAAAAGTATATAAAAAATTAATTATACGATAAGCTATAAAAAAAATATTTCAGGTTCATAGCCAAAATATGAAATTTTTTGATGAAGTTATTTTGCAAATAGCCAGCTGATAGACTTTTTGGAAAGCTATTTTTTCAATCAGTTTTTAATCCAATCATAATGTATACATATAATTCCATTTTCTCAGCTTTCGATAATGTTTTTTTTAAATCTGAAAAATAACTTTTAAAGCCTTTCAAAAATTCATGCTTAGAGGAAAAAATTCTAGAAAAAAATGAAATAATAAGAAAGACTAATTAAAAATCTAGAAATAAAAAATGAGATTACAATAAAAAACAGAATGAAAAAACCACTAATTTTGAAAAAATAAATAATGATAAAAAAAAATAAAATAACCAAGAAAAACACGAAAAATCTTAGACACAAAATTCACCCTTCGGGATATGTTAATCACTTGTCTAGCCATCTTTTATGTGTTCCCTAAGTTCTTCTTTAACCAAGAATATCATGGAGGTCAAATTGTTTAGAGAAATGAGAGTTAAGGGGTAGAGCGTAGGAGGTTTAAACAGTGTTTTAGATGTAGTTGAAGGTGAAATATCCTTTTATTTAATTGACATTCTTTTATCTATTTAGCTATCTCTCTATTTATTCACTTTAAAATTTAATTTATTCTTCAATCCATCAATCCCTTTCTAAATTATTGATTTCATGGTTCATTAACTCCTTCATCATCCTCCATACTATCAATCACTTTTTCAACACCAATCCATCATCCATTTTTGTTCTCACAACGTTCTTGGTATCCATCATTTATATTCTGAGCCATTCATTCTTATTTTATAACCCAGGTTTTTACCTTTGTTTCAATTAAAGACAGAAAATTTTTAAAAAAACAATTAGCACTGTTTTTTTTTAGTCTTTTTTTATAGGTTTTCTCATTCCTGGAACAACTATTTTGACTAATTATAAACATTTTTTATTGCAAAAACCACTTAAGAACAGAATAACTCAAAATTTTCATCCCAAAAACCCCCATCTTCCACAACCTCCACCCTCAAAAACCAACCCACCCTGAGTCGTGGCTGTAACAACTTCACTGAAATACTCTTTTCCCTTCAAATCCCTAGACATAACCATGAATGAATACACAGTCAAAGGCTGCAGTTGTAGAGTGTACGATGTAGTGTCTTTGCTTCTAAGTTCTAATGTCTCCCAATCTCTTGTGTATTTTATGTCTTTTTCTCTGTACCTTAAAGACGATTGTGGAAGTTTTTATAATAAAAGCATATAATGAATGTAGTATCTTGCTTTGGTTGTTGATATAGAATCGTTTGATTTGTTTGTTTATAGTGGACAAATGATGACTTGTGATTATACCTTGGTTTTGAAAACGTTTTGATTTTATTTATTATTCTATCTATAGATTGGTAATTGAAAAGAATATCATAAAATAATTATGAAAAATTATACTAGTATTAGAGATAATAACAATAGAAAAAATTCAAAACAGCAATAACATTAAATGAATTCTGAAGGGTTTTTGACAAGGTTTGACAGTGTGGAGTTTTAAAACTGGGAATATTTATTTTTTTAAATGACTTGTTAAGATTTTTCTGAAGAGAACAGTTTAAGCTTGACAAAAAATGAATTTGCTTACGAGAGAAATATCAGTTTTTTGAAAGATACTTTTTTGGGTTGTATATAAAAAGACAGTACTCAAATTTTTTAAATGTTTGTAAAGTCGAATACTTTTTGATTTTTAAATTTTTTTGTTATTGAAAAAAAGTTAAAAAAAAAAAAAAAGAATAAAAAAATTTAAAAATAAGAATAAAAAAGTGGATTCGAAGTCATAAATCAAATAGAAAAATTCTCTTCTAGCTTTCAGAAGCCAAACCTTTTGCTTTGAAAAAAAATTTCCTGTAAAACTCATTTTTATGCGGAAAATTTGTATGCAAACTAATTACTTGAACAATAAAAACTAAAAATTTACTAAGTTAATACAATAACTAGAAAATAAAATTCGATAAATAAAAAATACAATAATAATAATAATAATAACAATAAAAATATAAAAAATAAAAATAATAAATGTATTTAGTTGATGAGAAAAAGTAATGGTTGCCATTATCAATCTCAGAACTTCTTCTCAAGCAGTTCAAATAAATTTTCATTCTCAAAACCTAATTTAATTACATCGCCATGAACTTCGCTGTGAAAAAAACCAAAAAAAAATTATGAAATTACGATATATTATATTACAATACAAATTTATAGTATTTTTTAAACAAAAACACTAAACGAAACTTTAATTCCAATATGATAATTATTGTTTTTTTTTATACTGTAAAATACTATGTAATTTGAATCAGATTTTTTTTTGTTATACAGATCTGAAAATCTATTTATAAAAATCATTTTTCAATTTTGTCACCATCCAACCCTCTTATACCTCTTTTTGTTTTCTCTATTTTGTTATTTTTTTCTCTGTCTACCTTTCTGCTTTTTTTTATTTTTTATTCTTTCTCTTCTTTTTTCCTTTTTCTATCCAACCAAATATATATTTCCACTACAACGACTTCACATCCTTTCCTATAAAAAAAAGAACTCTTTCTACTACATAACCCACAATACATGCCTAACGAAACGATGTTATCAAGATTTTATCATATTGCTTCGTATCGTGACTTTATAAAAAACCATGATTTTGGGTACTAAACGAGAAATTATCTTTAAAAAATATATGGTTTTTGGTCACGTGCTTTGGTTAAAAATTTTTTAAATTATTGCCGTAGATACAAACTCCATTAGTGATTTTAGAAAATGAATTATGAAAAAAGTGACTCATCATTGGGTACACAGCTATTTTTAAAAATGGCTTCCATCAAATTCACATAAAATCCTTTTTAAAAAACCTCAAAAAGTTTTATCAACTATTCCAATATTGCGTTTTTTGTAATTTTCAAAATGATTTGAAAAATAGTTAAGATTTTCTCAAAAACTTCATTCCATATTTTACCAACTAAATCATACAAACGCTCTCATATAATTACTGAGTTATATATATTAAAACTATTAAATATCATGAGTCATACAAAAAGTCAAACTCCAATCCCAAGGTATTTACTAAACATTAGCTAATCAATATTAATAAAGTAATTATGTATTCATAGTCTAATTACATATTCATGTCTCTATTGTACATGAATATAAATTAATTTTTGCATATTTCTTTCCTAATTAACTGTCGTAGACTTCCTTACAGTGAGTATTGTTACAGCTAGTTATACAATCACATTTACCCTCAATAATTATATTTATTTTTATACCTAATATCTGTAATCTTTTAAGTAATTTGAATCTTTCAATAAGACCCACTAACTGTTTCTAAATGAACAACGACAAAAAACTATGAAGCAAAAGATTTTATGAATACCACATAACATTACACTGAATCACATCACATCATTTTGCACTCTATTACATTAGCCCCACTAACCAGAGAACATTATGAGCAGCACCATAACCAGGCAGCCAATTAACAAGGGTAGTCCTACCTTCACAATGAACATTCAAGTTGATTGGAGTTGCATCTGGAGACTCTGATGAAATGGGTTTGATAGTGTTTAGTTTGTGGGAAAAAAGGGAGTTAAGATTGTGTGGTTTAGAGGGTAGTCAATGGTTTTTTTTCAATTTTGTTATGATAAATGCATAGAAAAACAGTCATGTTTGACGTTTAAATGAAGGTTGTTTGGTTTTGATATAATGATATAAGTGGGTTCAATAATCTAGATCGACTGCTGTCAACTCCAGTTACTGAAACATATACAGAAGGCTAACGTGTATAAGTATTATGAAAGGTTTTTTTTTGTTGTTGAGATGATTATAGTGTTAGTTAGTGGCTTATGGAAATGAATGAACTGCTTGGTTTTGAAATTCTTTCAAAGATCTGTTTATTTTGGTTGTTAGTTTATGTTCGTATGGGATTATTTATGAAATTATCTAGGTTTAATGGTGGTTGTAGATAATGGAGAGTTGATTGAGGTTTAGATGGTTTCAGATGTTATTTGAAAGGTTTATGTGCTTATCAGGTCTAATAGAGTTCTTAAGTCTATTTCTCGCTGTCTAATGCTGATTTTTATATTGAATAAAAGTTTTTAAAAGAATATTTTGTTGAGAAAAGAAATTTTTCAATGTGTTTAAACTTTCATGAAAAAATAAAATAATTTTTTTATTTAGAAATATTTTTCAAAATACATTTAAATCACCCATTAAAAATTAATTAAAATATAGATAACAATTTTTAAAATATCAGTCAAATCTTAGTTTTTGAGAATATTCGTCTAAATATTGCTAAAATCAGATTCAAATTTAAGTTTTAATTTATAATTATTTGAAACTTACAAATCATCTTCAGCTTGAAAGTTTTTCAACCTCATTAAGTTTTATAAAAACTCTCGACTTTTGTACCTAATTGTCTTAAAATCTTTTAAATTGTGCTCTTCAGAAGTTGAAGTCGATAATAATAATATTAATAATGATAATAATAATAATAATAAAATAATAATGACGTCACTCAACTCACCAGAAATGACCAGCTGCACTATAGTGGCGACAGTGCCAACAAGGTTTGATGCCAAACATACGTACTCTCTGCATAATTGTTATTATTATTTGTTATTTTTATTTTTATTACTATTATTGTTTGTTATTTTTAATATTTAATACAAAAAAACATCTAAGTTTAAGAAACTTTACTTAATGTGTAATTTTTAAATAATTTATAATATACAGTGAATAATAACTCTAAGAATTTTGGTTTTTTAAATACATATTCTTTATTGTTTTTGATATTTTATAATGTATCATACCTGAGTGCTTTTGTTTAAATTATATATGTATTTTATTATTTATTATTATTTTTATATGTTTTCAAAAAAAAAATTTTACTTTTTACAAAAAAATGTTGCTTTTAAAAAGCTACCTAAACCACCAACATTTTTAATAGTTCATTGAGTAAAAGTGAATCAGCGATAACAATGAAATAGCGCCATGATGACGTCATGATGATTAAAAGTATCAGAAACCGCTTAATTAAATAATTTTTTTATTAGAAAAGTTAATAAATTTTGATTTTTTTCTAAATTTCAAATTTTAATTTAAATGAAACAGAAAATGGATGCCAATCAGTTTGGCGCAAAAATACTGAAATATATTTTATATATTAAATCATCATAAAAAACATTATCTGTTAAGAATAAAAATATCGATAGTCATAACGTACTCGAGATTTTAAAAACAACATCAAAAATATAGTTATGAGAACCTAACGTAAATTTGAAGTGGTCATGACAAAAAATAGATATTGAAAGAAAAAAAATATTATTTTATTAAAAAAATCAAAAATAAACACACAAAATTGAAAAACAGAAAAAAAAGTAAAACAAAAGCAATAAAAACTAGAATATATCGTATAATCTCATGCAAAATTAATGGAGAGAAAACTTTAAATTATACCCAAATACTGCTAGAACAGCCATTAAAATAAAAATAACAATCATTAGACTCAAAACCCTTTCCTCCTCCTTCCTTCCTTCTTTCTTCTTTTTCCTCCCTTAGCTCAAGGTGAACCGTCCCAAAAACCATCATTATCTTCAATCTATCTTCACCCAGCAGATATTTAGCTTTCAATTCATTATAAAATCATTATTATTTCACTATCTAACTATCGTTTCACCCCTATTTTAACGTTTTCACAACATCATTTACAACAATATCACCATGATTCTACATTATCACCACTATTTCACTATAATTCTACCGCAATCATACCCTTGATCTGAGAGCTGCACAGAATTGATGGTGAGATTTTCTTCATCAGTCAATGTTCTTGTGGCTGGAGGAAAAGCTCCTCGAGACTGTACGTAGGATGAAGGGTGTTGAATTGAGAAAATGAGGGTGGGAAATTAGGGGGGGGGGGAGGTGAAAGCTTGGAAAGATAGATGTCAAATTAAAAGAATGTGGAAATGTGGAATTAGATGAACAAGGGATGTGACTTTGGAAAGAGAGGGATGTGACTTTGGAAAGAGAGGGATGTGACTTTGGAAAGAGAGGGATGTGACTTTGGAAAGAGAGGGATGTGACTTTGGAAAGAGAGGGATGTGACTTTGGAAAGAGAGGGATGTGACTTTGGAAAGAGAGGGATGTGACTTTGGAAAGAGAGGGATGTGACTTTGGAAAGAGAGGGATGTGACTTTGGAAAGAGAGGGATGTGACTTTGGAAAGAGAGGGATGTGACTTTGGAAAGAGAGGGATGTGACTTTGGAAAGAGAGGGATGTGACTTTGGAAAGAGAGGGATGTGACTTTGGAAAGAGAGGGATGTGACTTTGGAAAGAGAGGGATGTGAAATTGAGGTTAAAAAAATAATGTTGAAAAAAGAGTAGAATTAAATTGTGTCGAAGTATGAAAATAAACAAAAAATAAATTAGAAGTAGAAATAAATAGTGAGAAAGAATTGATATTTGCAAATATTAAAAATTCCCAGTTTTAAAACTGGTTTAATGAGAAATTTTGTTTTTATTCGAACGCTCAAATAACCAATATATTGAAATTATTAACTCGATTTAATTTTTAAGATATTTCTATTTAACTCTTCTTTCAATAGAAACATCACTAAAACCACCATTAAACATACCAAAACTCTACCCAAAAACGGTGAACAACAAGAAATATATCACTACACAGCCGACCAATACAGACCCCTAAATCATCCACACACTGCCATAACATAGCGGCACAACATCCCCACCAACATACCTTAAACCACCGCACCAATCCCCGCAAATCGTTCTCTATTCGACACGGAAAACTGACAGTGTCCCCAACGGCCAGATGGTATGATGGTAGAGGCCGTTCAAGAAACAAGGGTAAATCTGAAGATTTGTGGTTTTTAAGTTTTAAGGTTAGTTATTTTAGGTTTTATTAGTGAGATTTTAGATTTAAAATTTTATTCTGGCTGTTATTGAGCTTTTACTTGCTGTGATATGGCCCAATTTGTCTTGGGCCGTTGAGTTGAGTGTTGAGAGTGTGTGAATGTGGCTTGTTGCATTCAGTATGTTATGTATAAATATTTGTGAATAAGAAGTTTTTGTTTAAAAGTGTAAGGTTGAGTGAACTTTAAAACTCTTTATTATTGCAAGCCACGCTTTAGTGTGCTTCATATTAGACAGATAACACCAGAATTAAACTATGTTTTAATCAAAAAATGAACTTTTTTATTTTGTTTCCACAAGATTCTTTTATTGGACGTAACAATGAATGAAACGGAATATAAACTCGAGAGAACAAAAATTTCAAAAGATGTATAAATGTTCTTCAAATGGACTGAGAAAATTTTAGACCGGAAATCCAAACAAACCGAACTATATATCATAAGAGCATAACAGCATATATAACTGCATAATAATAACTATCATAACAGCATTCATTTCATAGAAAATAAAACCTGTATCGTAAGCAATTTGTTAGTTTCAAAGGACAAAGCACAAAGTCCATTATAATTATTAACGGCACTTGACATGTGTCTCATTAACTATATCTTTCTATTTCAAATTACCCGAATATCCAACGGCTTAATGATATCTAGTTGAAAACTTACTAAAGGTGAGAAGAATTAGATATTGTTCTAATTTATACATAGAATTAGATGCGTTTTAAATTGGTATTTTATCGTCAGTTTTCTATAAAACAAGGTTTATGTTGTCTTAAACTTTTTTCAAAGACTTCATTAAAATGTCGTAAATAGCGCAAAGTTTAAGATCCAATATTGCTTCATTTTGAATTATTTTGGTCACTTAATGCAATTTAAAGTGCATTATGAACAAAATTAATGGAATTGAATTGTTTTGTTATCTGTGGAAGTTTCATAGGTGTTTTTACTTCGTGTGAGAAATTTGAAAACTTTTTTTTATATTTTTCTGATAAATTTTTCAAAATAAAATAAAATTTTGATTTAATTTCAACAATTTTGCTAAAAAAATTCATATAAAACTCCAAAAAATCTAAAAACAGACTAGTTTCTGACCCAAGTATAAAAACTTGAAGAACCCCTATATTTTATTGAACGTGATCAAAACCTCGACAGATTTTGTTGTGTGTGGAGCAAGATTAAGTTTATGGCATTTCTGGTCTCTTACGATGTTTTCTTGTTTCCAAAAGATTTACATGTTTATAATTTCATTCTTGTTTCATAGCATGCATGCAGCTTATAATAGCTTGTCGTTTAGTTGTGTTTTGTATTTTTGTTTGTGTTTTTCAAAATTTTGTATTTTTTACATACTTGTGTTTTTCATGCTTTTGTATCTTTTGATTTTATTTTTTGTTTATTTTGTAATTTTTCTATCTTATATTTCAGACTAAAAAAGGAAACAAAATCATATACCTTTTGCTTCTAGTTCAACTTCAAAAATACTAAAAATTCTCTCCCACAAATCTTTTTCTTTTCAACACGTGTGGGTTCTGCTCAGAATGAGATAGAATAGACGCGTTAGTAGATTATTTTGTCGTTAGGTTCATGTGTTTTTATGTTGGATTTTTTTTGCTAATTAAATTTTGTATAAAAAGTGGTATTTTTTAATACAATTTTTGTGGTGTAATTAAATTTCAGATTTTTTGAAAAGTTAAATTAAGTTATTATTTATTTGAGTCTTATAAGTAATTTGGTTATAATTCCAAAAAGAATACACGTTTTAAAGTATTTATGAAAGAATTGTAAGTCAGTGAAAAGTACTTTAAATAACTATAACTATTACTGATTTAGACCCTAGAATAAAAACAATAGTTTTTGCATAAAATATTTTTTTTCCAAATCATTCGAATCAATACTATCAAAATTTTGAATAAAGTTTTTCCAAACTATATATATATTTCCCATGCATAAGTCAAAAAATAATGCTTGCATTTTGACTTATAATCCCAAAATTATGAGATCTTCGGGCACATATGTCCCATCCAAAAAGCTGTAACTCCTACATTGACTTTATCATGACAGTATAAAATTTGCGATGGAAATGGTATTCAAAAAGTCTATAATTTTGAATGTAGCTCCAAAAATATGCCAATTCATTTCAGTTTGAGTTTTAGTATTTCGACTTTAGTTTTTTTAATTCAATTGTGTTTTTATTTTGTCTATTAGTTAGTTAAATTTGTTTTCATTTATTGAGTATTTCATTTTATTTATATATGCTATTCCACTTTGTGCTCACTATTTGGAAACTCAATATTCTATGTCATTCCATCTGAAAAAAAACCAATAATAACCTTTATTCAAGGTGTTGAAAAAGAAAAGAAAATAAATCATAAACAAATTTTTTTGAATTAGTTGTAAACTTTTTCGAGCAGTAAAACAACTGAAATTGAATTTTAAGTCACATAATGAAGAGAAAAGTTGAATCAGGCAATAAAAAACAGATTTCAACAATGCAGGTATTTCCACAGCTGTCTTGCATAAAAAACGTAAAAGAGATAAAATAAAAATGATAATTTTAACAAAAAAATTATCAACAATCTATAAAAATATTCATAAAACAAAAAAAAGTATAATAAATCAAACAAGGAAAACTATAGAAACTCAGAAATAAAAATATCTCACATATATACATGGGGAAAAATAAAAAGCCAACTACGGTCAAAACGATCAAAAGATCTCAGAATGAAATAAAAAATAAATAAGACTCTAAATTGTGTCTTTGGCTCTTCCTGTCATTTCAATTTAACCGCTTAGTTTAGTTATTCTATTTTTATTTTTATTGTTTTTTATGTTATTTTTTTATATATTCATTAAATTTTTGTTTTGTGTAATTCTATTTTTTGTGATTAGATAATTTTCTAATCGTCTTAGTCACATGTCACAATTTTCATGAAAAATGCGCTACAAATAGAAGTAATTAAGAACAATAAACAAAATAAAAGTGGAACATGTACCCTTTAAACAACACTTTTTCAAAAAGCTTTTCCATGAAATTTCTATACCTTTATTCTAGAAAGGTTGAAAAATAGTGAAAGTGAAATTATCTGAGTTTAAGTGTGAATTTTATTCACGAATAAATGCCAATTTGAATTAAAGTACAAATTTATTTAGAATTCTTATTCATTCTAATAATTTATTTTCCCAATCAGTTACTTCAAATGCATGGTCATAGGAGATTTTAATGCCGAAAACAATGTTTTCAACCGTTCTCATTTTTCAAATTTCACGGAGTTTTTAAAGCTTTGAATTTATCATTTTAAAATTAAACATATTAATAAAACGAAATTATTTTAGAAATTGAAAAATGAAATAAACGAAATCTTTCATATTTATATCACAAATACAAAACTTTCTAATACTAAAACAACCTGAAGATTTCCAGGTGCATGAACAAAAAAACTCAGCAAAACAAACTTTCAAAATTTCACAACACTAAATAAGACCCCATACAAAATATTTGGTCATGGTTTGTGATTATGGGAAGATATCTGAAGCAGTGGATTCGCCTTCAAAATGACATATTGTTCTATTGAAAAAACTATTTCTATGATAAAGTAGACCAGCCTGACACAATTGTATGAAAAATCTCATACTCTGTTTCTATGTTAAACATGTTTAAAAAGACTGGTTGTGTTTGTAAAAAGTTTTAAAGTAGTTAAGATTCTTTCAGTATTTTTAATACTTTTTCTGGATTTTTAATACATTTTTTTTAGATATTAGCTTAGTTATTGTATTATATGGTTTGAATATTAGTTTATTTAATGTTAAATTATGTTCAGTTTTGTTGTAAGGTTCAATAAAAGTTTTATTATAAAAATTTCAACAAAGATTTGTAAAAAACACCAAAAACTCAACAACGTCTCGAAAAAACGCGTAATGAAAACTAAAAAAACCGATAAAAATAATGATGTATTATAAAACGCATAATAAAGAGAAAAGTATAGCAAAATTCTTGGTAATATCAAGCTCTCTATTTCATATCTAGTACTATCTTGTATATAAATTGTTGGTTATTTATCACACCACAATGCTTATAACCATAAAGGAGATAATGATGAGCAATAAAAAAAAAAGAATTCAATTTATATGAGATGAGGAATAATATATAGATGTATGATAGATAATGAAGAGAAAAATCTATTTGAAATACATATGGGAGAGAAAAAAATGACATATTGAATGTGGTAAAAATTAAAAATTGGAGAAAAGTGACAGAATATGAAATCAATGTATTTATTTTCTTTTTTTTTGTAGAAATTAATTTAAAAATATAATGAAATTAGAAATTTTATAGCTTAAAAAGCAATATGAGTTTAAAATACTGGAAATTACACAAAAAATAGTATAGAAACATAAAATCTAAAAAAATGACATCAAAAACACTACTTAAGTTTCAGATAATAAAATTTCTTTAAAAAAGAAAAACTTTCTTGAAAAAAATATGCCCGAGTTTTTGATAAGGTCTTTGGATTTACACCGATGGGATCAAATTCATGCCCAAAATAAAAATAGCAAAAAATGTTTGGAAAATATGGATAGTAACGAAAAAGTATATTAAAGCTTAAAAAAACGTGGGACAAAACAGAAAACCCATATTGAAAAAACGATAAAAGTGAGAAATAAAATAAAATTAAGAGAAATATTTTCATACTGGAAATTCTTTGATAAAAAACTAAAAAAATGGCTTCTTATCAAACTTTTCCATGTGTTTCCTTCTTCACTACGTACTCAAACGCGCTATATATCACATTACATGAACAAAAATTTTCAAACTAAGCTATGTATCCTACTCAAACTAAAATTTATACTGTATTTGAATAGTATTTTGTTATATAAACCAAAAATCATATAAATTGAATTAAAAATATTCAGAAATTACAGTTCATAACATAAAGAATATTGGTTTTAATTTCTATAAATGATTTTTATTCAAATATTTTTTATCAATGTACTCATCCGAGAAATTCTCATTATACTTTCTTCTGTGCTTCTTTACAGCTATAGCTTATGGCTGGGTAGCTTTTCATCTTCTAAAATTGCATATTGTTTTATATCTGTTGTAAAAAAGATACAACTCTTATCAAGTTTAATTAGAAATCAAAAACATTCTTGTTAATAAAAAAAATTTGGTGTTTAATAGAACTGCCAACTAAGGCTGATATCGAATTCAATTTATTATGATTTATTAAAGATTCGAAAACTATTGCTCAAAACTGGTATTACACAAAAAACAGAAGCTGAAACTGATATTAAAATTGATAACTATCGCAATCCAAGACCACCGTTTGGAAAAGTCGCCCTGGTCAAACGCAGGGCTATGCACATAATTTAATACATATATAAAAGTATTTCACAAAATGAAAGAATAAATTAGTATTAGGCATTGTTGTTTTGCAAATGAAAATTGGATAGCATCGTTTTTATTGAAAAACTAACAGGTCTTTACATTCAAAACATTAGTATTTATCATACAAAGTATTAAGAAAATAACAATTTTTCCTTAGTTTTTCATGATAAACCGCCCATGAGAGCAAAACCTAATCTTCATAATGAAATGAGTCTAGATAGACAATTTGATGAAGTTTGTGTCGTTGATGCTTTTCTTTTATAGGCTTGTCTTAGTGGTCTTCAATATTTCATTGTTGAAGCTAAGTTATTTTTGAGTATGATATTGAAATGAGTGAAACGTATAAGAAATTCATTGAAGTTTCAAAAAGGGTTTTTGATTTTTTACGTATAACTAAGTTAGATTCTTAATTTAATTTTAAAAATATTTTATTCTAAAACTTTGAAATATCTTCAAACTAATATATTTTTCCCAAAAACACAATACCGCTAAAAAAATCGATATAATATTCTTTAATTATCCTTAATTTGGAAAAAACTTATTTTGTGCGACAATCTCAAGAATATACGAGACGTTTCAAGGTTATTTGGATGTGAAGTTATGAATACGAATCATTTAAATTTATTCATGGCTTGAGGAAGCCTGATTGTTATGCCCATGAATCAACTTGGCAGTTTAGGGTTTAAAAGTTCCTTGTTGTTTTTGCCGCTGAAAATTAAAGATTTAGGAGTTTCCAATAGGGTTTTAATTAATTCAAATTTTTGTTTTTTCAGTGATGAAAATTTTAGTAGTAGTAGTGGTAGTGGTAGTAGTTGTAGTCGTAGTAGTAGTAGTAGTAGTAGTAGTAGTAGTAGTTTTTGTTGTTGATATAGTATTAAAAGAAATAGCTGTTTTGCGTGCTATCATGAAAAGAAAAATACGATAGTCTTCGTTTTAAAAATTCAAAAAAAAAAACAAAAAATTAATGATAAACAGAAAGACTAATGAAAAAAAAACAAATAAAAAATGATATTAATTTTGATTTCATTGGAAACACATTTATATAGCGGTTTTTTAACGAAAATAAAGAGTGTTTTCGATTTTTCTTCAAAAAGATTCTTCCAAGAAAATTGAGTTTTTGACAAAAATATGACTTTTATTTCTCTGTTCAACATATTTTTTCCAAAACTGAAAAAATTGAAAAAAAAACATTAATTTTATTTTTTAATTTTTTTCGAAACTTTAGATCTATTGAACAAAACTCAATTTCAAATATTGTCTCTTTTTGTTAAGTTGTGTTTAAAACTTGGAAATTTTTTAGAAAATATTTGAAATTTTGAGTACAACTTTATTCTTAAATTTGAAATTTAAATATTGGAAAAAATGGTCACACTTCACCGAACCATTAAAGCATACATTAGTCTTTATTGCCAGCTTAGCAAAACCCATCGTTATAGATTGATCTGTTTAAGATTTGGTTTGATGTTACCAGTACACAATGTGTACTTAAGATATAATTGGAAAAAAACATAGTTGAAAATTTTTTAAAAAGTATATATCGTTAAAAAACAATAAATTTAAAATGATGTGTAATTTGGAAAAACTTTCAAAAGATGTTTTGCGTCAATTTGTGTAAAGTGTTTCAAACACGTTTCATAAATAAAAATAATCGTTTTGGAATTGCATTTGCATCACAAAAATGACGTTTCTAAAATAAAATCTGAATAAATTTAAAAGGTTTTGTTACACGCAAGTTAAAAAAAAAAAGCAAAAAAAAACAAACATAAAAACACAGACACGCAAAAAAACACACACCGCGCATATGCCTTTTATCTAATGTCAAAGATGCAAAAATATTAACACAAAATCAATTCGAAACCTTTTTTATTTGCGAGAACTAAACAAATTAATGCCAAAAACGAAAAAAATAAATTATTTAGATATTTTTTTAAGTTTATGTCAGTTTTAAATTAATTGTAATATCATTGTTTTCCATTTTTTTGTTTCTTCATGAGTTTTTTCCCATTACTTCTGGATAAAAATTATTTAAAAGATAATGATTTTATTCATATACCATAAAATTATTTTGTATTGTATTATATATATTATTTTGAATGATCATAAATTAAGTCTCCCTATGTCATATATCGTCAAAAATTTATTTAGTTCAGGGGCGTGTTCAAAACCATCGGTGCAGAAAGGAAAAGTGCATTGAAAGTTAAAAAATATTATGCAAAATTTTTATTTTTTTTCATATTTTTATTGATGAGAATTGAAAAACTTTTTTATATATTTTTGTTTTAATTCTCACTACTCTAGCTGAGTCCTGAATAAGCTAAAAATATGATCGTTCTTTAAATGTTATTCAGCGCCTTTTTTACATTTAAATTTACATAATGTCAGCTACATAAAATCAAAAACAACCAAAAAACCTGTGAGCATTACAAGTTAGTTTATAAAAAATCATTTAAGAACATTCTCTAAAAACCCTATTTAATCAAATTTGAAAAAACGTTAAAAACATTTTTTGAAAAAACAAAATTTATATATGAAGAAATATTTTAAGTTTGTTGTAACTATGGATATATATTCTCTGCTATGAAGACTTGAGTAGGTATTAAGATTTTGGACTTCAAAACTATGAAATTAGCCTGCCAAACTAAACTGGTGAAGTTGAAAAATTTTATTTTTTTGACTTCCACTGTTCTCTTAATCATCCATTTTTCCAATGCCTTCATGAGGCAATTAATAAAATAACTGACTTGAAAACCTATTCATCTATTAACACAAATATCTACCAACCTAAAAAACTATCTATCTATTGTCTGCTATCTATCTACCTACCTATTCACCAAGCTACCTTTCCATTTTTATAATAATCTATTTATTAATCCATCTATTCAGTTTTTTTTTTTTATTTTCATTATTTTTTGAAATTTTCTGTTTGCAGGCTCGTTTAAGTTGGTCCTAACGACTTTTAATGATGTCATTCTATTACACAAACGCTTCTGAACCTGCTTTTTTAGCTTGATTAGCCTTTGCTGCTGTTTTTTTGTATTTTTTGTGTTTTTTATTTTTTTATTTGCGTGTCTTGCTAACTTGAAATTTTTTCCATAATTTTTTTTGTTTTAGTGGAAACACAGTAAAAATTTTTAGCTTTTTTAAAAAAATTTTGGTTATTTTGTCTTTTTTTTCTTATTTTTTTTTAATTTTTATTGTTGTGATTAGCACAATTTAAAACAAAGGACTTAACTGAAGCAGCGATTGATGGCTAGCCACTAATACCATTGTTATACCGCGTCAAAAATCTAAATTAGAAATATAAAAAATCAGACTGAAATCACGAAGAGAAAAATTCAATTCTCAAAATTAATTTAGTGTACTTTGTCGAAAAAAATATATAAAGTGAATTGGCAGAAAAAAATTTTTTCAAAATAAATGAACAAGGTTCAAAAAATACATGAAAAATTTCCAAAAGTCCAAAATGCCCATGCTATCGAAGATGCGATCCAATACTCCAACACATGTGACCAATAAGGATAACGCCATTGTAAGGCTTATCACGAATTAGACATTAGAAATAAAACAAGTTTATGGACCCAAAGGCCAGAAGTTCAACTTTTGATATGGGTATTGAATTTGAGTTGAAAGGTTAAATAGTAAATGGATTTCTGTTTTTAGGTGTTTGAGTTTGATTGGAAACATATTTGAAAAATTTTATTTCTCAAAATGTTGATAAATTACAATTTTTTGTTTTTCCAACTATTTCAAGCAAAACTTATAATTATTATCACTAGTTAACCTATTAACACTGGTGATTGGACTCATCATGAGATTATAATGAACAAAAACTATATAAAAAGTTTTTTTTAAATAACTTCATGAAAAAATTTTTTAAAAATAAAGCAAAATTCTAAAATTTTTAGCAAAAAACATAGAAGTTGCTTTCGAATGAAATACTCATTGGCATCGTTTTGCTTGTCGTAATGTCTACAATAATAATTGAATTTCAAATAAAAACAGACTAAACAAAAAAATTCAAAAAAATTCTAGTGAATATAAAAAAGTAAACTTCAGAAACTAACTAATGTAGTGAAAACCAGACTTGATAAAAAACTTTTTTATAGAACTGATAAATTTGTCTTGTAGATAAAAAATGCAAGCAATCATACCAGTGATCAAAAGAAGCACGTAAAAAAATAATGATTTTTATTATGTAGCGCTCTGTGAAACATATCAATTGCACAAGCGAAACCCCAGTTAGTGGCAATTTAATGGTAAAATTCTTACTTTTTCATCAAATTTTTTCCATTTTTCCTTACACCACTGCCCTTTGTGGAAGTTTTCCAAACTGAATTTTTCACTTTTTTTTCAAACTATCATAATGAACTTTCTATTTTTAACCCAAATGAAATATGCAATCATATTTCGTTTTGAATAATAATAACCTGCCTTTGTGGAAACAATAGCGCGAGATGCTAAAACAGATAATAATGAATTGCAGGGATATACATAATGAAGTGAGAGTATATTAATTTTGTTAATAACAATTATATAAATTTTCCAAGTTTATTATAATAATATTTGAATTTTTTTATCATGACTTTTGTTGCATAGAAAAGTTTAAAATTCATATTTATAATCTTTTTTATTTGAATATTCATTTTTTTCTTTCATAATTTTTTGAAACTGATATATATTCCCATTTTTATAATTCTCAATTAAAGAAAATTAACTTCAAAATAGTGCTTATTTTTGATAGAAAAACTTTTATTAAACTTGCGAGGTTTAACAATACTTCATGCTTTCAACTGATTCGTTCTCAATACTTCATGCACAAGGTCAAAAAGTTTTGAATAAATGAAATATCAAGTTAATCGAACTTTACTAAATTTAAAAAAACAAAAAAAAATCTGTGGAAAATGTGATATAGTCTATTGTGTTCAAGTTTGCTTTTCTCAGTTTCCTTCTGTCTACAAAGTCCTTTCAAAATATTTTTTTAATTGCTAATAAAAGTTTAATTTTGTTTTAAGCAGCATTTAGTTTGTGTGGTGTATAACTTTGGAAGAATATAATTTTAAATTGAAGAAATGCTTTTTTTTGCGATAAATTTAGTATTCGCATGTCGTTTTTGAAACTTGACCATTGTACTGAGGTTAATAAACTATAGACGACTGGACAATAAAGAATTTGGAATTCTGAAAGCACTTGAAAGTATTGAAATAAAAGTTTTTCTTTAATTTCTCCATTCAAAACCTTCATATTTGAAACTTTTTTTTTTTCATAAATTTTTCCTATTTCATTTTTTTCATGTTTAAAATTTTTTTCTGAAACAATTCTAATGATAGCTTTTTATACTAATTCAAAATTAAAACTAAAAAATATCTCTTTTTGAGCTTAATTTCATTCACTTCGTTGAACTTGGGGCCCAAAATTACTTAATGACCTTTTAAGTGGAATAAAATACTTGAAATTCATGCAAAAAATATTAATTATTCATGAACTCAAAATTCTTTGATGCTAAGTTGTCACGTGTCAAAATAAAGCACATAATTATCAGAAAACTTTTGTGCTGAATTTTTCTCAGTGTATAATTATTTTTATAACGACAACCTTTATTACATTAGATACTTGAGCAGAAAGAGAAAAGTATAATCACAGTTAATTATATAAATAAATAATAATTACCAATACTATTGCTAGAAAGCAATTACTAATATGTTAATAAGAACGTAACTACTATTATTATTGATAGAAAAATAACTACCATTAATAGTGCTGATTAAAAAACCATAATGGATATTAATGATAATAAAAAAAATAAAAAGAAAATGAATGAAATTTCTCGCTGGTAATAATGATAACTACTGACCAATATTGGCTAATGTTTTGTGGTAAAACCATACTTACCAGAAATTATAGCTCAAGTTTCAATAAATGTATTGAAAATCCTCAAATTGATGTTTTTTAGATAACTGACAAATAGACATTTTTATTTGTGTTCTTATGAGATAGGCAGTCTTTGATGGAATTGTCAGTCGTTTTGTTCACTTCATTAGCATTTATTGGTATGAAGGTTTTTCTGGTACGATTATGTTTTGAAGATACAAACAATGGTGATCAAAAGCAAAAAATTTCAAATATATTTATATGAACAAAAATTAGATTATGACGATGACAACGATCATAATGACAAAAAGATGAAGACGACGATGATGATGAAAAGAGAATGATGATAACCACCACGTGGATGCCAAACGTAATGACCGATGACCTCAGCACTGTTATAACTGATCAAAACCGTCTATTTGAAGCAACTTCTTTTTATATTGGAGTCTTGAAGTTGAGATAGATATATTTGGTTTGTATTAGGTTTGTACTGAAAGCTTTGATTGTGGGTCTAGCTGTAATGAGTTTGTATTGGCAGTTTATAATGAAATTCTGCAGTAATATTTTGTGTTGAAATACTGTATCGAAACTCTGTATTAAAAGTCATAATTGAAATTTTGTATTGAAAGTCAATACTGAGATACTTAATCGAAATTTTGTATTGAGAGTTTATATTGAAGATTCTGAAGGTAAAGCTATCTTTTATTAAATGCGTTTTAAAAACTTATATTGAGAGTGCTAATCATCAAAACACCCATATTGTATCACTGTAGACTTAATAATGAATATACAACCATATATATATATATATATATATATATATAT
>OZ038325.1:7721961-7806200 GCA_964035795.1 Pterobdella sp. o SKG-2022 | reverse complement strand
GGGTTGAACGAAAAAAATGAAGGATACTAGTCCCAGTACATAAGCCGACATAATCTTGTATCGGTTATCCGGGTTGTACATCAAGTCACCGAAATCAGGAAACCCCATAAAGTTACAGAACATGTGACATGTTATACTTGAGATTATGTTTCCTGTTGTTTTTACATTTGTTCAAAATTAATACTATTATTAATTATCAAGCGTATAATCTAAGAAAAAATACATCTGATTTCATGCATTTCTTAAAGCTTAAGGATATTTAGTTAGGAATGGGAATTACAGATACTTGGAAATCTTATGTTGATAACGATAAGCTTGGTATCTTAATAAACTGATTAGTGTTCCTAAATATAACTCAAAAAATCGAATGGGAATTAAATAAAAGATACCAGTTCTAACGAAGAGAAAAGCTGAGAGCACTCCAAACACGGTAGTGAAAGAAAACTGAAACGCTGAAAATGTATCAAATATAGCAATATTTGAAAGATAATTCTATTTAAACTAACAATTCAATCGATATAAACTCACAAGATCTTAACAAGGCTTTCTTGATTGGAACCCCTTCTTTGATGGACGTGTGAGCATGGTGTAAATGAGCCAGCCCGAAAAACAATGGACTCAATAGGATGGCCCTTTGATCAATTAAATATAGATAAAATTACTTTCATTTATTAATTGCATTTATCAGCTTGTTATAGGTTTATGAAGTTGTTTTTACAGAAAAAACGCATATATTTTGTTCTATGGTCGATAACATGTCCGCCATCGAAATAATTTGTTCCGAGATTGATTCTATTCAAGCAGCTCTCAACACGTTAAAAAGTAATGTGTTGAACTTAATAAAGTCTGAGGAACCCTCGGTTCCAAAAAAAAGAGGGCGAAAGCCGAAGACTATGACCACCTCATCTCCTTCACTTTTCTCGCCTACCACATTTTCTTTGACTACTTCTTATCCTTCAACTACTTTACTTTCCTCGACCACTACATTTACTACATTTACTTCAACTACCACATCTCCTTCAACCCCTTCAATCTTCTCAACCACTACATCTCCTTCGACTGCCTCAATCTCCTCGACCACTACATCTCGTTCAACTAACTCTTCATCCCATGCAATAACTCCACTCTTCTCAACAACTTCATCTTCTTCATCAAGCTCAACTTAACAACTATGACCACTTCTCCAACTTCATCTACAAGCATGGCATCATTTTCAACTTCTCCATCTCCTGCTTCTACAACTACTTCATCTCTTAGTTTAATTAATAATTTTCCATCATTAATTTCACTAGAATCATTCTCACCAATCAATTCAATCACATCTACTCTTAATTCTAACTCACCTCAACCTACTTACAGCACTATTGTTAAGTCAAAAAACAAGCACACCCTTTCTTCTCCACCCACTAACAAAATCTCACACTTACTCCCCCCCAACCAACATATAAACCATTCTATCAAGAAAACTCCACCTATAATTAAATATTTGACTAAAATTACTTCCACCACAGGTGAGACTCCAAGTGAGCTCTGCAGAAGATTGGTTTCATCCATTAACCTTTCTAAACAGACCTTTAAGTCTTATCCCAAGCATGGACCTCTCTCAATCTCCTCTTTCCATCTGCTCATCCCAGCGCTCTTCGTGAACTCACAGCTCATCTTTATTTTCTTTCTTCGACATTCAATCATTTCATAATGGCTGGAGATTTTAATACCCCTAATTGTCATCATCTTGATAATCCCCTTAATATTCTTTTGCGAAAGCACGGTTTGACGCAGCATATTAACTTTCCAACTCACAGGCTTGGCAATACTCTTGATCTTGTTATCACACCGGCTTCTCTCTCTCATCTTATTTCTGACCCTGTCAGCGAAATTTTTGAATCTGATCATTTCTTTATTTCGTGCCGTCTTAATCTCGTACGGCCCCACCTTTCATCTCATCGTGTCACTTCTCGGTCTTTCAGAAATCTCAACTTGGCCGGCTTTGGAAAGGATGTCAATTTTATAAGCGATTTACTTATTAATTCTCCAATCTCTAAGGTCGATGACTTTGTTAGTTCCATGGACAAATTGTTCCTTTCGCTGATGGATTCTCATGCTCCTTTACGCAGTCATACTTTTCGCCCCAGCTTGCATTCACACTTTCATCTGTCTGAAAATGCTCTCTCCGCCAAACGCCGAAGAAGGAAAATCGAGAGACAGATATCCAGTCACGCTTTGCGTGCAAGTCCCTGATGATCTTTTACAAAAATTCCGTATTTCACGTAAACTCGCCCGCGCCGCCATTAAAAAGTCACGTGCTGATTATCTTAATCTGTCGCTATCTTCAGCGACACCTAACTCCAAAGCCTTTTGGAAAACGGTGAACTCCGTACTTCACAGGTCTCCTCCACTTCCTCCCCGAACTCCTGCGGAATATGATCTTTTTGTTGATAACTTTAGCACTTTTTTCAAAACTAAGATTGGTTTGATTCATAGCTCGTTACCGATCACTAATCTTCCCCGTCAGCCTTCCTTAACTGACAGTGACCAATCAAATCTCTCATTTTTCTCACCTCCTAGTGTTGGCGAAATCATCAAATTGATCAATTCCCTCCCAAATAAATCCTCACCTTTAGATATAATTCCTGTTTTCCTGCTGAAGCAGTTTTCCGGCATCTTCGCCTCCATTATATGCAAACTTTCTGCTCTTTCCTTTTCACAGGGTATTTTTCCAACTTCATTCAAAACGGCGCAGGTAACCCCTTTACTAAAAAAAATATAACCTAGACCCCATGCAACCATCCAATTATCGTCCAATTTCAAACCTCGGCACCATCTCAAAAATTTTAGAGAGGGTTGTTCTCAAAAGACTATCCTCTCATGTTTCTGTACTGCGTAACTTCAACCTTTTCCAGTCGGCGTATCGCTCTCATCACTCAACGGAAACTGCGCTTTTGTACATCACTGACAGCCGTCGCAATATCTGTGCTACCGGGTCTGCGGCCGTTTTAGTGTCTTTAGATATTTCAGCAGCTTTTGACACCATTAATCATCCAAATATGCTGCATATCCTTGAAGACTACTTTCACATTTCTGGCATTGCTTTATCCTGGTTTCAGTCCTATCTCTCCGAACGCAAGAAATTTGTTAAAATAAGCTGCTCTTCTTCTACCCCTGTCTCCCTTCGTTTTGGTGTTCCTCAAGGTTTTGTTCTTGAGCCCATACTCTTTTCTCTTTATACTTTTCCTATTAGCGAGATCATACAGAAGCACGACGTTTTATAGCATCAGTTTGCTGATGATATTACTCTCTTTACAGGCGCCTCTTACCTTGATCCTCATCCCAGCCTCACTAAGATATCTGAATGCATCACTGAGCTCAATCTTTGGTTTTCTAACAATCACCTCATGTTGAATCCTAACAAAAGCGAAGTGATGTTTGTCGGCAGTCCCATACTCCTTTCCAAATCCAATCTTCCCACTGAAGTTATTTTTGACGGCACTACTCTTTCCGTAACGTCCAAACTGAAGATACTAGGTGTAACTCTTGATTCTAGACTCAACTTTACACACTTTGTCTCTCAGATCATACAAGCATCCAACTTTCATCTCCATGCGATCAGACAGGCACGCAAGTTCCTACCCTTTGACACTGCCGTTGCTCTAATCATCTCTTTAGTTCTTTCAAGGATTGATTACTGTAACTCTCTTCTTTGTCGACTCCCGAACTGTCTTATTTCTAAGTTGCAATCTCTCCAAAAGCGTGCTGCTAAAACCGTTCTTCAAGCCGACTACTATTCTTCATCTCGCACTTGTCTCGATCGCCTTCATTGGCTGCCGGTCGCACTAAGAGCCCAGTTCAAGTTGCCATGGCTCACCGCTAACACCTTATATTTTAATCAGCCGGCTTATTTATATGACCGTCTTTTCATTAGACAGACTCCTGAGTCTCTCAGGTCTTCGAACTCTGGTTTATGGCTGCATCAGCCTGTCTCTTCTAACTCTTTTATATCGCTCCTTCTCGCATATCGCCCCTCACTTATGGAACTCTCTTCCACTTAATCTCCGTCTTTCACCTTCTCTTAAAGTTTTTCGCAAGCGTTTAAAGACGCATCTTTATAACCAAATTTCTCTCTCATAGCCCTTCTGATTAGAGCAGCGCCTCTGCAGCAAACCTAGCTTGCAAACTGTGCGCCCTACAAATAATAAATAATAATAATAATATAAATTAGTGGCTGGAACAATAAACACATGAAAATTTGAAGATAGAGTTTCTTATTTATTGTTCTAACAAAGTGAAAATATAATAAATAATAACTTTTGAAGCAAATCATCAAATTATATGAAGTAGTTAAAAACAATTACATTATGAAAATGCATGGCTACTTGATAATAAGTGTTTGAAATGAGATTCATAAATTTAAAAAATTCAAAATAAATTCTAAATGATATAAAAAACAAATTCTTAGCTTATTAATTCACTACGCTTTTAAATACTCATAAGATAACATCATCATATACCTTATACTTCAAAATCTCGAACTATTCTCATCTATTAACTATAAAAAACAAACAATAATAATTACTTATTTCCGAAGTTATTGGCCAATACAGGAATCATACAAGCCCTGTACACAATCTCTTCAGTCCACGGCCCCTAGGTTTGATTAAATGTTATGCCCGAATTAATGAGAGTATATCATACGATCAATAGTCTTAATTTATATTCTGTATTTCTCCAATAATGGTAAAAATATTATATTGCTTTTGGTATGTTTATAACATTATTTTTTAGGAATCATGAAGTAAATTGAAATAGATATTTATTATGGTAAAAATAATATCTTATTATCAGAATGCTCTAAACTGTTCTAGAATGTTCAATTATCTATATTGTTTTAGAATATTCTATTTTCTAGAATATTCATAATCTTTAGCATATAAACAGTTAAAAATTTCATACTTGTGTCTTTTGTCTCCCTCACTCGAGTTATTACTTAAAAAGTTTTGAATCAATTGCATTTTCGTTACAAGAAACACAAAATTGATAATTATACTACTCTATAAAAGACGAATAGTTAAAAAATATAAATTTAGATTGACAAAATTACTAAGCTTAGCTATAATCAAATAGCTAGCTACAAGAAACTAAACAGCCGATTAAATATTTAAACAAAGATCAAGCACTAGTGCCTTACCACAATAATAGTTCTAAGCCAAATGAGGCTGCTGAAGCATTGACTCCAGTACTTAGGGCCTTCAGATGAGAGTGGTGTGTGGTAGTTTATGGTTGAATGGTTTAAAAGCCAATTAAGTTGAATAATTACTAAAATAACTATAATGTAATACATACTATATTTAACATTTTTTTAAAGCGGATTTATGGAAGAATTTTAGTAAATTTATTAAGCAAAAAATCAGCTATAATTTTCAATAAATTTAGCTGTAAAAAAATTGTTAAATACTATATTTAATTAACAGCATGGCAAGTGTAAAAAAATAGATTCAAAAAAATGATTTATAAATTTTTTATAAGACAAGGAGAAAACACTGTTTACATTTATGTTGAACAATATTTCATTACAAGAATATCAAAAGAATAAGGTTACAAAAAATCTTAAATCAATTTTTTAATTTCAAGTATATTAAGCAATGAAATGTTTGATAACAAGTAGAATCATTTTTTTATTATGAGTATATTAATTCAAAAATTTTGAGTATACTAGGCAAATGGACCTTTCAAAAATAATTGAAACTATTTTCTTATAATTTCACTTACTCAAAACAAATTGGAGATGGGTATTGTAATAACTCTGCAGTAGAGGACCCAAGAAAAGAATCTGTTGAGAAAGAATTTATTGATAGCCATATTTGATGCACAAATATTATAAAAACTTCATAAAAAAAGAAATTAAAACAAAAAATGACATATAAGTATTCAAAATACTATTTAAAACTTTGAAATGTGAGTATAAGTATCAATGTGAAGTGAAAAATTCATTGAGTATACTTGAAATTATATCTTCCTTATTACATCTTTTGTTATTTTTGTCAATTATTTTGATTGCAAACCATGGAAAGAATCAAAGGAATAATAACAGAAGCAATAAGCCCTTGTAATTTGAATCCGAGCAAAACCCACAATGGATCTCCCTTGAAGGTATGTTTGAAAATTATGGTTGAAATTTAATGAAAGTGCCTATGGAAAAGTAAACTTATTCAATCTTATTACTAAATTGATTTTTCTATATTGAACTTTTTAAAATAGTTTATCTTTTTAGAACTATTCATTAATAAAAAATGACATTGTATAAAAACTCACCAGTTCATCTGGCACACAGCAAATAAACCTAAATAGAAAAATTGAAAACAAACACACAGCAAACACTCTTATAAAACGACTTTTTATTGTTTTAGGGTGATCTCTTCTGCAAAAAAATTGAACATTTAAATTAGTTATATACTCTAATCAAATAGAAATGTTTTAAAAAATTGAAATCTAATCTTTTCTAAAAACTGAAATGAATAGACTAACCCTAGGCTGAGATCAGCTCCTATGTAAAGAAAAAGAACATAAGAAATACCTATTATGAAACAATAAATGCAAGATATAATTTCAGAACATTTTATACGTAAATACATTAAAGCCGATCCTTTAGAAGCAATAAGTTCAAATCAAGTTTTCACTAAAAGTAAAGGCTCTGTGTCAAAGAATCGAAAAAAATTTTGAAACAAAAAATTCAAAATAAGTGCAGAAAAAATATGAAGTAATTTTTATAAGTAAAATTTAGTACGTTTATCAAAATTATAAGAAGCTTTTTTAAACTTAGTACAGAAACAATGGTAAGAAATTTTGTTAGAAATGCCGAAAGTAACATTTGAAAATTTATATTCTCATTTCTTGGTGTGAAAACTTTGACGTATATTTCATGATATATTCAAGGTTATGTAACTTTAGCTAAGAGCATTAACTCACAGTTGTCTCTCAATCGAAGCTTGTCTGTAAGGTGTGACCGCGTGAAGACTATGTACAAACGACTGTTAAACTTTTCTAGGAGTTTGTACTTCATGATAAACGAAAATCTTTGAAATGAACTTCTGAACACCTTTGTTTTATATTTTTACCACTATTCTTAGTCTAAAATGTGAATAATTGAACTGTGATTTTTTCAGTATGTTTCTTCAGCTTTTTCAGCCTGCAAAATAGAACTTTTAAATTTTTTGAAGTTTTAACAGAGATATTTCATTTTTTTGTGAGAATTTTTAAAAATCAGAAAAATATTTTCTGAAACTATTATCAAAATTTATCAGAATATTTCATGGAACGAAGATCAAACCAATCATAAGAGTTTGTATGGAAGTCAGTAACGTCCTTATATTTGTATCTCCACTTGATAATGTAAGTTCATCTTACGAAAAGCTTCGTGTAATGAAATAAGCTCCTAAAAGTGTTTTCAATCGAATATATAATCATAAGAGAATTAGCTTTAAAATTTCATAATGCCAAGCTTTTTTCCGTTTAAAAAAACGTACTCAACAAAGTGATATATATATATATATATGTATATGTATTTTTGTGATTGTTTTTAAAATTATTTTTATGGAGTTTATATTTAAAAATTTCAAAAGTAAAACTATCTATCTATAGATGTTCTGTAATGAAATTTCTGAAAGTAAACCTATCTTCTTGTCATGATGCCTCATTTTTTTCTGGAAATATTTGAAATGCGGGTTGCTGATAATAAATGGACTCCAAGGGGAATGGTGCTGTAATTTTGTGTTTTACGTGGCAAATTTTTTCAGTGCATCATTGTTCTTTTTGAAATTTTCAGTAATTTTTTTATTATTTTCTCCATTTATTTGTATTTTTATTATTATCATTATCATTTTTTTATTTTTAATAATTCATAGTTTTCTAAAACCTGCACCAGATGGCGCTTTCATTATTCTTCAGCAAGGTTGTTGCCATAACTTTATATTTGTTTCTTTTCAATTATCCATTTCTTCTTAAAATTGAATCCAATTTTAAACTTGGAGAAGTTTATAGAATAGAATAAAAAAACTAAAAAATATATTTTTGAAGCTGTGTTAGAAATTTTGATATTACATTTTTTGGTTATTCGTATGATATGTCTTTTCGTTATTTCTTATAATTTTTAAAAAATTATGATTATTTTGATACTTTAATAAATTAGGTTAAAAACAATTTTATATTTGATGAAATCATTTTTTAATGATAAAATTGAAGAATATCAATGAAAACTGTAGGAATACATTTAAAGTTAAAAGTCAAAAAAGTCCACTTAGCTTATGTCTTAATTAATATAAAATATTTTGAAATAACATTTCTAAACTTAATTTATTATTTTTTTGATCCACGTTATTTAAAAGTCTGGAAAATATTTTTTGAACGCTTTTTTTTAGTTTTTTTGTTTATTTTTATTAGTTTCCACAAACCGACGAATTGTAATTGGGAAGAAAACACGGGTTGAAATGCTTTTGTGTGAAAACAATTTATTTTTTAAACAAAAAAATTTTTTTTTTTGTAACTTATTTTGGTATATGTATCTTTTTAAGCTTAGATTAACTTTTGACAATCTTTATCAAATATTTTCAAAAGTAAATTCCTATTCTAAAAAACCCTCAAAGTACAAAAAAATTTTTCCAAAAATTTCAAGTTTTGTATAACGTAGTGTTCAAAGACGGCATTTTTTTCGATATTTATTCTTTTTTTTCATTTATTTTTTCTAATTTTTTCGTTTTTTTTATAAATTTGTTCAATAATTTTTTCTATCTTTCAATGTTTTTTTCTAACTTTAATTTTTTAAAAATTCTGAAGCCTTTTAGAATCATTTTCAATATTACTGACATTTAGATTTTTTATTTCTTAATGATAATAATGATATTACTGTTGTGAATCATTGTTCCAATTTCTCTCAAGATTAAGGTTTTCAGTACATCACAAATACTGTGGCTGTTCTTATTGATTATTATTTTTATAACTTTCGTTATCTATATTACTTATTATTATTTTTTTTTGATTTTTAATTAATTTGATTATTAGTATTGTTATTGTTATTATTGTTTTTTTCATTATTTCGCAATTTTTCTACAATCATCTTTGATACAACAGGGTATTGAAAAAAAAATTCCATTTTTTTGATTTAATTTTTTTTATTCGTTCTATGAGAAATATTTCCAATTTGAGTCTTTGTAATTGACGTTTTGGGAAGAATATTGAGTCAAAACAAGTAGTTTTCACGGAGATTTTTCAACATTTTCATAATTAAAATAATGTTTTTCCATTTTTTTTAAACGGTTTTACATAAAAGAATTTCGATTTTCGGAAAAAATTAATTTTTAAAAGTTTTTGATTATTATTTTTTCAAAATCTCAAAAAATTGAAAAAGCAATTAATAACTTATGAGCTAAAGTTTTGAATATAACCTCACTAAATATTACCATTTGAATGTAATAAGCATTACACACCACAGCCAAAACCAACATAAAACACCAAATAGACTCCTCCATTTTGAAATAACATAACAGCTCTTCAATTCTTTACTTCAACTGAGTTTTTTTGTTCTAATTAAAATTTTTTTTTAACATCAGTTTAATGAAGAGTTTTCATATGTATAGCAGTTTAATAAAAAATCTAATCAACTTATATCTTGTTTGGGTGGTAAAAACTGATTTTTTTTCTGGCTTTATAGATTTTGTTTTCTGAAACTTCCTCATAGGGTTTTAATGGCCATTCCATGTAGATTTTACAATGCTTTTATGAGATATTTTTGTAATCAAAGCCAACCAGATACACCTGCTTCACTGTTATTCAAACCAGTTTCCAATGTTTCCTATGAAACGGCATCAATACGTCTTTTTTCGGAAAAGAAATCAATTTTTTAATGAATTTCCACATTAAAAACTCTAATATAAAAAAGAAATTAGTTTTTAATGAATATATTTTATACATCAACTTTGAAAGACAAAAAGTACTTGTTTTCAAATGAAACTAAAAAAAATCCTTTTTTTTTCTGATCTTTAGCTTTAAAAATTTGTGATTTATACTCGAAAAATTTTCTTTTAGTATTAATCATCAAATAAATATAGTTAAATAAAATTATTCAGATTTTAACAATAATTTCTATGATGGAACACCGTTTCACAAAGTTATCTAGCACCTCAAGTGCTCCATACTAAGAAAATGTCTGCATTTTAAATAAAATTCCAACCAAAACTGCTTTTATATATTTGTACAACCCTCGTGAATTCCCATTCAATTAGAAATTTCTCAAGCCTGAAAAACTATTTTTTACAAACTAATTTTTTGAACCTGGGAGTTCTAATGGCTCTTCTAATGAGAACCGTTAAAAAAAAGATTAAGAAAAATGGAAAGATTGATCTAATTCTAATTTCAAAAGTGCGAAAGGAAATAAAGAAGATTAGTTCTAAGTTAAACTCCAAGTGATTAATTCAGACTCTTAGTTTTCTCAGAAACGCTACATCGAATCTTTTAAATAGAAACTTCCCAAAATAGCACGAACTACCCTTGGAATCCTATCGACACAACAATTAACCGCTTCACAAAAGAGAAAACCTTGACAAACTTCAGTCATTTCTAACACGCAGGTAATTGTAATGCTAATTGAAAGAAACAATATAATATGACATTATAAATATGTTGGCTAGTATTTCTAAGTGTATGGTAAGGTTTCTATATTATTAAAAAGCTTATTTTAATTTGAACCGATTCTTCATTATGAGTTTCAAAGTTGAAAGCTGTTTAGGATTAATTGAACGCTGTTTAAATGTATTAGCTCATTCCAAAACATCTTTTCAATCTCAAATTACTTTTTTAATTGTTGTACACATAATGGGAAGTCATTAATACAAAAATTTTAATAAATATGAAAAAACCAATATTGTATATTCCAATGGGTAACACCGTTAAAATCATTGATACTACCTCAAAAATCTCTTATTAATAACAAACTTAGACTTTAATACAAAATAATAATAACAAAAACAAATTAGGAAGAACAAAAACACTAAAACTATTAAAAAATAAAACAATAATAACATTAACAATAATACCATAATCAATAAAACATCAGATCCCTAATACCCAGTAATACCACACTGTCAGTTTTACTCAAAACCAGTTGTCCCTTGACACATAAAACAAGGCATCGTTCTGTCTATGAGTTTTATATCTAAGAAATTTTTCAAATGATTTTCTCCATACTTTACTGCATTAGTTTCATTATTATTTGAATGGGAGGAAAAGGAGGAGTTGAGGAGTATTGATAATGTTTGTTTGAGGATGATAGCCTTGAAGTTAGAAAGTATTTTATGCTGGAACACTGGTAGTGGTTTAAAGTTGGTAATAGCTTTTGAGGGATAGTAATTGTTATTAAAGGATGGGGAGGTTGTGTTGAGAAATAATAGATAATAAAGAATGCTAGTGGTTTTATAAAAAAAGTATTTTTTTTGCTTTAAAAATTTTTTTGAAAAACATTGGGTTTTTGAGACAGCTTGAAGGTAGTAGTTCTCCAGATTAATAATAGTTTTTAGCTAATAGGAGCGGATTTATTTAGAGACTTCTATTGAGAAAACTGTTATTAGTGATGGAGTGAAAAAAATTGTTTTTTTGGTGGTTTTGCCATTATATATGCTTACTTTCATTAAGTGTATGGTTTTTTATATATTACGTTCAATTTACAATTCATCCATCCATCCACCCATCCATCCAACCATTCTCAACGCTTTTATGTGAGAAAACAAAATTTTTCAAAAATTTTGAACAATATTTGAAATTATTTGAATTTATTTGAAATTTTAAAAGTAAACTAATTTTTCAAATATTTTTTTTGTCACTACTTTTATTCTTAAAATTTTCAAAAAAGCTTTTCAATTTCGTCATTTTTAAATTTTTCATGCGCTTATAAACTAATTTTGAACTTTTTAATCTTTTCTTTTTTTTTTATTCATTGATTTTTCCATTTATCCTTTCACCCATCCATCTAAGATGTAATTTAATTTTAAGAATAATTAGCTTTTGAGCATGAATGAACTATATACTAAAAGTTTTTCATCTTTTATGATTAATTTTTTTTTGTTTTTATTTTTTATCATTTTTTTTTCTGTTTTTTTGTTCTCAGTTCAATTTATTTTTCTATTTTTTTTTTTCAATTTTTTTTGTTTATTCATATTTTTTAATTCCCATTTTTCGTTTTTTAGGCAATACTATTCAGCAAAACAGATCACTTAGAAATTTCCAACCTTGTCACGCATAGAGTTTGATGAATTTTTTGAATTTCTTTATTTTTTTTATTATTCGTTGTAAAAATGATTTTCAAATTTTTTTTATAGCTTTTTTTTCACATTTCTCTTATTTCAATTCTGTAGTGCTTTCGAGTTTTTAACTATTTTAATTATAACCCTTTTTCAATTTTTTAATTTTTATTCCATTTCTCTCATTTTTTAACTATTTCATGAAAAAGTTTTTCCCAACGTAATTGAATTATCTCGAGTTACCAAGGTGGCAATTTGGTTTGAGTTCATTACCCCACAAACAAAAATCAAAAATTCACTAAAAAAATGAAACTCACATCGAAAAATTTCTTAATTGAAAACTCTGGGAACTCTTCAGAAATATTTCAGTGTTGTGATTAATCTTTAATATTTCATTTTCTACTATTTTATATTTATTTTTTCCTCTTTAAATTTATCAATGTTATTTTAATAAATTCAACCGTGGTTATTAATCCATCTCTTTTTTACACCACACCATTCATATCACCTAATTATGCATACAATCATTAAGCATTCCACTACAATCCAACCAATCAATCACCTTCATTTATCGAATCTATCCATCTGTGTGAACTTTCATATAACAGAAATACGTTTCATCAACTGCCCATACACAAACACTAAATTCAAATCTTCCACCAAATATCTACCGCCTTTTCTTCTTCCATTAAATGTTCGTTAAATAAAAACAGACCCAACTCAACCTCATTATTTGTTCTCACTAAGTAAATGCTTTTTAAGCATAAGCTTATTCTTCACCTTCCTTAGATGGAAACTATCTAAAAAAAACCCAATCCTTCATTATATAAATCCCACCCAACCACAAACCAACCCCTCATTGACTAAAAATCCATCCCAAACCAACCCCCACTCGCCTCTAACAAGCACCAGAATATCAAACCATTGAGCTCTGTTTCCACTAGACGCATACAAATAGCAGGTGTATGTGCCTTCGTCCTGCTGCGTCACTTTGTGTATTTGTAGATTTCCCTGTATGTCGAAAGAATATGCTTTGTGTTCTTGGTGTTGGTCTTGCTCTTTGTACGTTTGCCTTTTTCTTATTTTAGTTCTATTGGGGGTTTCTGTGATGTGTGGAGTTGTTTTTTGAAAAAATTTTTTGTTTTTGAGTTTTATTTTTGTCTGAGTGTTTAGTTTTTTTGTTGAAATTTTTTGATATATGAGTTTTTTTGTTTTTTTCTGTAGATATGACATTTTTCGGTTTTGGTAATTTTCTTCGTCTGGCTGATTCCTAATAAATGTGAAGAACTTATCATTTATATCATTCGCAATAGTGGCCAGTTTTCTCCTCCCTAGCACTATTTTTGATTCATTTTTAAATATTTCGTTTTTATGGAATAAATTAGAGAAATATAACTTTTGTTTGACCTTCAAATTGTTTTTGTCATATTTTTTTTTCTGGGTGGTTCCATTTAGGCTAAAAGCATTTTCATTTATTTTTCTTGATGTTTGGAAATTTTTTTCTTTGTTTCTAGTCAAATAAGATTTTTTTTTGTTATTTATATCTTCATAGGTTTTTGTATTGTTATTCATTATGTTCAGATTCAATTTCTGCTTCGTCCTTCCATAGTGTTTGTTATTCATTTTATATGAAACCAAGCCAACGTTTTTGTAATTAAACGAAGTATTTTGTAAATTATAATTATATTTTTTGTGAATCATTTTTCCCTTAAAGCTAATACTTTTTGTTTTCATTTTTCCATCTTCTTCATTGAACACGTCATTGTTTTCTGAATCAACTTCACTTTTTTTGTAATTATTTTTGTTATTTTCTTCTTCTTCAAAAGTATCCCTATTTTCTTCAATATATTCCCCATAATTTTTGCTCCCCCTTACAAAATCACTTCCACTAACCACCCTCCTCTTCTTCTTCCTCCTTCTTCCTTCAGAGCTCCAATCAATTTCATTGAAATCAAAATTATCTTTCTCAACCCATTCTTCATAATCATCATCATCGACAACGTGTGAATTGATGGCTTTTCCGTCTTTTTTCCATAGATTAATCAACTGAGGAGGCATTGGTTCCAAAGGGCATTTAACCAGCCCCATTAAGCCCTTTGCCAAGTACACTCTTCTAGTGTTGATGCTGGTTGTGGCAAGTTGAGAAAAAACAATGACGACGATGATGAGGTTAGAAAAAAGCTTTGGATGTTTTTCAATGGAATTTGAAATTGACTTTTTGATGTATGTTGCAGGAATGCCCATTTTAATTCATTCTTATATCAAGTTATTTCTTAGATGTTTATTTTTTGACATTTCATATTTTTGCATCACTTATATTTCAACATTCTTCATTTGTTTGGAATTTTTGTTATTATTTCCACATGTCGCATGCTATTATAGCTCTGAACTTTCCAGTGGTTGTAGTCGTTTTAATAATCCCCAATAAAGATATCGGAAATGTTATTTACGTGATGAATGTTTCCTCAATCAGTTTCAACTTAATATACAAGTCTTTTTCAAATAAATCTTTCTAAAAACCTTTACAGTTATTTGTTCCAAAACTTCAGTTCCAAGCTCTGTCAAAATATTTCACAAAATCATAGTTTGTTAACATCTATTAATAAAAAAAACTCCAATTTAAAACCTTGAATCTCAAAATAAAGAATCTATTGATTTAAAAATGAAGTGCGAGCAAACACAAGACACCCGATTCCAGATCTTGGCGCTTTTTTATCGTTCCTTCATTTCAGTCCGAATCGTACATTATTTTGGAAAAAAATTCCAAAGAACTTTACTCTAAGCAGTAATTTAGCGAAGTACCAGTGTTCCATGGACACTTAAAGCTTAGTGGGGTATCATAAGGATTATTGTAATTATATCGAAGTATTTGAAGCAAAATATTATCTCTAAATGGCTTAGAGTTTTTTTAATGTCAGGTTACGTTCAATTTTATGTTCAATTAAAGTTTTTTCCGAGTTTCATCAACATATAATTATCTTCATCATTATATCTTCATCACCATCCCATTACCACCATCATCCCCACTTCACCACATCATCATCATCATCATCCTCATTATCATCATCATCATCATCATCATCATCATCATCATCATGCTCATCATCATCATCACCATCATTACCATCGCCATGATCATGATCATCATCGTCGTCGTCGTCATCACCCTCATCATAACTATCATTGGAAATCTTTAAATTCGAACTCTGCAAACTTTATAGTCTCAAACATTAAGTTGTGAGCTGATCATTGTATCTTCTCTCTGTTTTATTATGCTCAATGAAATTATATAATATAAACATTATTAGTAAAAATAATAATATGAACATTATTATTATTATTATTATTTTCTTTTTGATTTCACACAGTTCATTTTAGTATATATACTTGTTATTCATTATTTTATTTATTTCTGTTAAATATTTATGCCTTTCATTTAATACTTTAAAAATTCTAATTAATCTTTTATTTATTCTGTCCAATAATTTTCTAGCAATTCATAATTTTCACCAACCCCATTCAACACCATCAACACAGATAACTCAGACGAACTCAATAACCAATGGTGGAGTGTTGTGGTGCTGAAGTACATCTGTGCTCAGCCAAAACAGCTCCTTAGTTGTTTTTATGAGGCTATATTGATGAGTGTTATTATTGCTTTTATTATTGATATTTTTTTATTATTATTATTATTATTATTATTCCTGCGCTAAAACCGTTGGTGGTGTGTTCAAACTCGCTGTTAGGGTCTTTGGGTCTATGTATAAAACTACTTTTTGTACTGTAGGAGAAGCCATTAATTTTACCGCAGTCATTTTGTTATTGTAGCATTTTTGGCTGTTTAGAATTAATCATTCTCCAAGTGATATATATGTTACATTGTAGCGACAAAACTTTCTGAATTTTTCGCTCATGTGCGCAAAGTATAGTTGAATTATTGATCAAATTAATGGAGGTTTTTTTTTATTTTTTGTAAATTTTTACAAAAATAGATTTGAAATATAGGTTTTTTAATAGGGGTTTTATCGAAACGTTAGAGGTATGAAAAACTCCACAGTTGTGGAAAACTGCACAACAATGTTGAGATTTGTTGAATATCTCTTAATTAAGTTTAGTTAAAATAAACTGAGTGACTTATTTGAAGATGAATTAAATTTTTAAAAGTAAGTGAATTAAGATAATTATTTTGAAGCGCATCAAAGTAGGTGGCACGGTGTGAGGTCAAGGATTTAATATGTGCAGTGTTAGCGCTCATTTTAAGAATAAAATTACTAAGTTGGTAGAAGTAATCAGAAATTATCTTTGTGTTTTTTAACCACATTTTAGTAACTGAGTGAGTTTTATGATAGAAATTAAATCTGCATTAAATCAACGCAGTTTGCTAGCTTAAGCATTTTTAACCCTTGAAATGCCATGAAACAGATGAGTTCATGAAAAACTGCAACAAGGCAAATAAACTTTTAAAACTTCAACTAACCTTCAAAGATTTTTTAACTGAGAATATTCTAAGTACTTTTCTCAAAAATTACCATAGAGATCTTAATTAAATTTTTTAATCTTATCACAACTAATTGGATTATTTGAGAAAAAAACACTATTTTTTCGAGCGGTTTATTAGTGTTTGAATGATTGGAAATTTTATTGAAAGTGTTATTTTGCGCTAGGTAAATGGAAACTTTTTTTAATTGTTTTTTTGAATTTTTTTCAATTAATATTATTTCAATTATGCTTATTGTTTTAATTTATCATTGTTTGAAATAATATTATTTTATTTTAAATTTTTTATTTGAATTTTGTCATTTCTTTATCTTCTCTAATCATGCATTATTCATGCAATAATTTTTATCCATTCCTTATTATATTTACATATTAATAATGTAGTTTATACTCTAATTTTTTTCACTATATTTATTGTTTTCATATTTTTATGATATTATTAATATACTTCTTTTTAATCGTATTTTTCTATCCATTTTCACTTCTTTGAACACTTTAATATTTTTTATATTATTATTATTATCTTTTATGCCCTATTATTTATGCGTTTAATCAAATGACATTTCTTAATACTCTGAGATTAAATCTTTCTCGGAGTCTCGAAACCATGAGAACAGTCTAACCTTATATACAGTAGTTTGAGTTTCAGTCGAAAAGAACAACAAAACCATGAAATTATTATTTTATATTTTTTAAATTATTAATTTTATTAGAATAACAAAAAAACCATAAAATTATTATTTCTATTCATATTTTTAATATTGTTTTTATTTTTATTGAATCTCTAATATTGGTAGTTGATAATGTTTTTACTGTAACTTTTTCATAAAATTTCCAATTTATTTTTTTGAAAACCACAAACACAACCCAATACCCATCCTCATAGCTTTATTCCAACATAAATCCACTTTTAAACAACAATAAATTTCCAAAATGAAACTCAATTACCAAATCAATAACGCTGGAACATCAAAGAATGGTATAAACTTGAATTCAATTTTAAATATTAAAATTTCTAAAAGTGAATTTAAGTTTAGATTCTTGGATGCATCGTTTCAGGCCGTTTTATCTATAACGACTCCTTCATTCTCTCTACTTGTCGTTGTGTGCCTATGCTTATCTTTTTATTATTAACATTGTTTTTATTTTTTATTTAGTTTTTTTTTTGGTTTATTTTAGTTTTCAAAAGCGATTTGTTTGAATTTATTCTGGATTTTTTATTATTTATAAAATACCCACCTCAAGTGGATTGTTATGAAGCTTAAAGTGTTGAAAAAAATTTATATTTTAAATTATTGATAGATTTATTTTTAATTTTTCTCAATTAAAAAAAAAGTAATTGAAAACGAGAAAAAATTAAAACAATTTTAAAATTAATTTTTAAAATACTTAGTGCAAATAATGCTCAATTTTTTGTATTGTTACAACTTTAACATTTTTTTAAAGCGTTCTTAAAAATCAAATCTTTCACAAAATTAAAACCAATTTTCAAAACTTTAATTTTTCTAAAAACGATAGAAATTTTTTTCTAAGTTTGAACATCTTGGAATCAGTTTTTGGGATAAAAAATTTTTTTTTTGGTCCCCTAAGACGCCATATTCACCTACGCGATAAATCATGTTTTAATATGAAAAAAATTAATAGTCCGACGTTTTGGTAGAATGCTTTTTTAACGCCTTTTTGGTTAAAAATAGCTTTAAAAAGTACAGATACTGGCACGATTTAGCATTTTAACGAGCAACATAGATCTAAAAAGAGGATCGGAATGGAAGCAGAACCCTTGGCTGATCAGTCCGAACAATGTATAGACTGGATTGGTTTTATTAAATAGTTATTTGTCCTTAATAAATTCAGTTCCAACAAAGTTTTATACCTCTGTAAGTATACAAAAACACTTGGGTCTGAAAAATTTATTTGAAGAGATTCTTGTAGAAGAATTCTACATCATCAAACGACGCATGGGAGGTATTGTTTGATGGCGTGGAAACGTTTGAAATACGGGCTGTATAACCTTTGTGAAAATTGATAATTTGAGCCATTTTTTGGAAAATAGTTTTGGAAATGCATAATACCAAAGTATATTGAACTTAACTAACTGAAAACTAATAACTTCGACCATATAAAAAAGTTTCATAATATAAATATAATTAAAAAAAAACAAATAAACTAAGCATGGAAATGAAACGACAAATGTGAGTGAGGCAAGAGAAGGGAAAAACTTCAATGTATTATACCATTATAATATATATAAATGAAGAATATAATAAATTTTCATCAAGCTATTATCAACTGAGTAATGCTATTAGACATTAAGTGGTTTATGACTGTCTTGCATTTTTGATGGATGTAAACGCCTTGAAGAATCTTCTAGAACAGAAACTGAGTTGCAATGAAAACGAATAAAAGCATGGAATGACTTTTTATGCGAAAAACCATGTAATTTTTTTATAAGCGCCCAAAAGTTAGCATTTTGTTCCAATGTAAAACGTTTTGAAATATTTTTTTGACAGTTATTCCGAGGTGTTTGCTTTTAAACTTTTAGCTATTTTTGCTAAAAGATTCAAAA
Organism: Pterobdella sp. o SKG-2022; assembly: GCA_964035795.1. NCBI lineage: Eukaryota > Metazoa > Annelida > Clitellata > Hirudinida > Piscicolidae > Pterobdella > Pterobdella occidentalis. Next base: position 7,786,859 of record OZ038325.1, on the reverse strand, counting down.
CGTTGTCTTTTCTTTTTATGCATTTTCTTCGATATAGAAGATATAAAAAAATTTGTTCTAACTTTTCAAAATTCTGGATAATTTTAGACCCGGACACGTCTGTATGTTTGAGAGCGTACCGAACATTAAAATTCTCGTTCTAAAAGCTTTTAAAACAAAAAAACACAGGTAAAACTTGATACTTTTCACATTTTAATAAAAAATCCAAAACAAACTGACTTTTTGCATCAAAGTCTTGTAATTCTCACTTTTATTGATTGAAAATTTATCAATTCAAAACCAGTGAATTTATTCGCTATGTTTACCAACATGATATTCATTCAAATATTTGAAAAACAAACTTATCATAAATAACGGATTAAAAAAAATAAAAATTAGTCACGTTTTTTGATTATATTATTGTCAACCAATCACTTCAGTCCCTTGCTAACCTGGGCAGCCAACGAGCGACTAGATATTGGTTGAATTCATTTTTAAACTAAATATATACATATATATATATCTATGAATAATAACAAATGTAAGGTATTTTGTAGACAAAATATATATTAAATGATAATATTTTCAAAAAATTCTTGAATAACAGCACAAAAAATACTTGAAAAAACATCTCAATATTATCAAAACCACAAAAAAACAATAACACTACACCAATAAAACAAAAAAAAGCCGAAAAACCCATAACAAACACAACACGAATAACTAGGTCAAAAAAAACATAACAGCATCGATAAAGCCAACTCACCTGATTTTAAGGGTCAATGCATGATTTTCTTCAGCCAATGGGATCAACTCTTTCAGCAACGCCGATTTACTGTCATTTCTATGGTTGATTTTAAAATAATTTTAATTGATGTTTTATTTCGTGTTTATTATTGAGATCTTTTTTAAATGCCAATGGTATAGAAGCTGACATTTTGATTCACCAAAGCATATAAGTATACACAGTACATCTGTACATCCTATACCAGTTTATCTAACCTTTCTCTCCATCTTCCTTCCCCCATCCAGCTATCCTCCCTCCTCCATCCATCTATCCTCCCCCACCCACTCATTCTCCCCTATCTCCTAAATACTCACGCGAAAGAGTACAACTGACGAACAAACTCGCTCTCGGCATTCAGTTGGCTACACAGATTGATTTTGCTTACTGCGCATGAATAAATAATAATATGAAAATATAAAATAATAAAAATTAAATAATAATTAAAAAAAAACTAAAAAACATATTGATTATCATAAGTATTAATTAGAAAGATACAGTGACATTTTGTCTAAAAACAAAATATGATGATTATGAGATATTAAAAGATTTATTATTATTATTATTAATAAACAAACTGGGATTGGCGGATTGTATTGGTGATGGGGTGGTGTTGATGGTAGATGGGAGACTGGACGGTATATCTAACTTAGTTCTTCTCTCTTCATCCGTCTATTTTTGAATGTTGGATAGTTGTGAGTGGATAGATAGACACTTTGGGTAAATTAATAGATTAGTTACAACAATTTTTATTTTTTCAAATATAATAATTACATGCCATAGAAACTCCTGAAGTTAACACCACTATAAAATTTATTGCATCGCATTAGTAAATAAAATGTGACTAAATAAGTTATGAATAATCATTTTATTCAAATAACATACGAAAAAAAATAATTTAAAAAACTATTAGATGAATCACCTTCATTCCTTCTTCATACAGCTCCTTCAACTCATCCATCATGGCAACTAAGGCGCTTTCGAAACCTTGTAATTGCACTGAAATACCCCATGCTTTGCTGCGGGAAAAAATATAGGATAAAAAAATGATGGATAGAACGATGCTGAAGGTTTGATGAAAGAGCAATTTAATGCATAAAATAACATGAAATCGAAAAATCTATTAAATTTCCACAAATCCTACGTTGAATTACGCAACCCCACCATGACATTACCCGCAGACTTATTTAGCGACAGAAATGATACATAACCACAACCTCATATAAATCATTCTATTGTAAACACTACAAAACACCACTAGCACCCTCATAACTAAAACTATATTCCTCAATAAATCACCTCTAAACCACCCCCTCCTGCAACCCACATCATAAATTCCCTAAAAATAGTATACAGATTGACTGAATTCGGTTGGCAGTGATGTTCCACTAGCTTTTTGCACGTTAGCATGGCTCTATTTAGTTTTTCTCTGATGTGTGTGTATGTATGTGTTTGTGTGTGTGTAGGTATATGGGTGTGTGTGTGTTTTATATAAACCAACTGATCCACTCATTTATGCATTATTCATTCATATATCCATCTATCCATCCATACCTCCAATATTCAATTATCTTTTAATTTATCCATCCATCCATCCATTCACACATACACCCACCATACAACCCACAAACCATCAATCCACCTATCCCCCACCAACTTAGCTAGCTTTTCCTCCTCATGGACAGATATTTTCTTGCTCTCATCCTTCATCTCATCCACCTCCCTAATCCATGCCTTCACCTGCGATATGCTGTAGGTTGGTTTAATATTATTATTTTTATTATTATTGTTCATATAACTACTTTCATAAACTTATATAAAATCTAATTAAAAACCTAAATGAGACCGATATAAGGAGTTGCTTAAGCCAAAAGATGAAACTTATGATGAATTTAAAGAAAACCGAGTATCAATTATGTTTGGATATAATATAAACATTTCTATGAAGATACTTACTGTCAAACTAAAAATGAAGCGCTTTTTAATTAAATACCCTCAACAACACAACTAACCAGCAATCTTCCGGCTTACATCCGGGTTTGTCTGCAAGCCAAAACTCCACAAGACCCCTTATTTGAGTTAGTGTGGCAGTGAACTCTGACTTCAAAGAAGCCAATTTTGACTCGATCTATGGATGGAGTTTGGTAGGCGTTTGACCTCTTTTAGGGTGAAAGTTATATGATGATTTGGTGAACAACTTTGATGAACAGTGAAAAAATATAATTATATAACCATGTATAAATGTTTATTAAGTATTTTAATCACTATTGTATAATTTATGATCTTTGATAAGTCAAATGCGTTTTTGAATCTTGACAACTTTTAATCAAATAAAAACCAACTTTTTTCGTCCTTCTCATCTGCTTGTTGTACTCGTCAAGACCTGAAAAAGAACTGTCTGATTGGTGAGATTTTTGCACATAACCGACCAATAGCTGCACAGAATTTAATTTTGAGAGCTGTAATTGGACAAGGTCTGACACGTGGTTTTTAAAGCTTTCCAATCGATCGAACATACGAGAGATGTGCTGGCTGTGAAAAAGTTTTAATTTAGCCATAACATTTCTCACCATACAAAACAACCACCCAGCATCAATACACCAAAAGCTCCCACTCCAACTCTCATCACTCTTGAAACGACCTTCCTCCATCAACTCCTTTAAACGAACACACCAACCCCATCCATTCAAAAACAAACCTCATTTCACTCCCACAATTTCCCCAGCCTTCACCACCTTTCCAACAACCACAAAAAACCTTCACCACCCCTTCCCTCCTTAGCCTGCCAACAGAACCAACCAACCTCCCACTCACATCAACATCCGAGCACCACCACTCAAGGCAATCTGACGTTGTACCACAGTAATCACAGCCCTCAATATGTACTGCAGAGACTCTTGGAAGGGCTGCCATAAAGTATCATCCAGCTTCTTGTAGTTGTTCACGTCGGGAAAGTTGACTATTGTATTGTAATTTGCACCGAAATGTATGCTAGCAAATAATATAAAAAATCACCCACTTTAAAAAAATTCAACAGTACAACAATAAATCTGTGTTTGGAAAAATTAAAACAGAACAAGCGATAAATAAACTAGCTAAACACAGCCATAAAGCCTAAAACCAACCCTCAACATTATCAAATTTTTTTCACCCACCCATTCCCCCACTACGCCTATCACATACAGTTTCTGTTATCGAGGCCAGTGCTAGTTTGCATGATATCACTGTGGGAGAACAAATAGACGGGATCTCCCTTAGTAGTTTCTTTTATTGTTAGTTGGCCTGAGGGTTTAGTGTGGTGTTTAGTGGGAGGTTGAAATTATATATAGTGAAATGGGTTAGATGACCCAAAACCACCACAACAAACCATTGTTAGGCGAGAAGACAGTGGAAAAAGGAAGGTTCTGGTAGAGTAGCAGTTGTTCTTGAGCTTCTATGTTCGTCTCCTTCTTCAGGCAGTCTTGGAAGTCGCTATATCTGAGTATTTTTTATTATTTTTGTTGTTATAATTATTATTATTATTATTATCGCATCTGAGTATTCTTATTTTTATTATTAATTCCATTATTATTATTATGATTATTATTATTATTAATATTATTACTATTATTATTGCTATTGTGTTATTCACATCTAAGCCTTTACTGATGATATTAGTATTGTTCTTAATACCATAGATAACACATAAAAGCCTCGATACGTGATGGTGGAAGGTAGATAGAGGTGAAGGAGTTCAGTAGTGGCGAAATGGAAGATGGTAAGTCTGCGTAGGCTACATACCTGTTTCGCCGCGTCTGATTGGTTGGTGAAAGATTCATGAATATTAATGAAAAGAAATAAAAAATAAATAATTATGAAAGGTTGATAGTGGTGATGTTGACGATAAAAATATTACACTAATAAATAAAAAATCAATAACCATAATATAAATAATAATGATAAAAAAACAATAAAAACAAGCAAAAAATTAAAAAAAAACTGATAATATTGACCAAAAAACTGGTTAAAGGAGGTATCTTTGTCGAAGAGGAGTGCTATGACTGATTCCACATGCGGTCTTAAGCCTCTGTTATTGATTTTATTATTATTATAATTATTATTATTCTTATTTTCATTATAATTGTCTTTGTTATCGATGTTGATAATGTTACCAACATGGTCATAAACACTAATACCCAACCTTCAAACTCTCACCCATACACAATCACCAAAAACGCATAACACCACACATGCCTCTAAACCACAGCACATAGCATAAGATACCAAAGCACATTATATAACCATACCCCACTAGACCAAACAACATAGACACACCACCACACACCCACAACCCCTCACACATATACACACACCCATTTAACTTCACAGACACACGCACACACCCATCTTTTCTACCCCCAAACACCACCCCCACAAACGGGCTCATTACGACGTTGCGTGGAAGGTTTTGACTGTATTTAATGCTACCTCCAGGCTTGTGCTGAACACCAGAGATGTCTTTGGGCCCTCTACCATTGATTATCTTTGACCTGTGTGTGTGTGTTTCTGTGTTTTTATATTTATGGCTAATATGTCTATGGTACTATTTATCTTCACGTCTTTGCTCATATTAGTCTAAATTTCAATACTACAATGCGGTTTAATAAAAATATTTTTAATTAAGTATCTTCGATTAGCGCTTTATAAAAAGCATTAATATTTCTATCATTATATCCCGATGCTCATCCATATCATTATATTCAAATGCACACTGTCACCAACATAGTAATACGATCTTTCCTACCCCGAGATGAAGTGAATGGTAGTTGACCTGGTTAAAAAATAAATATTCATAAAAAAAAATAATCATCATAAAAAATTTTGATATCAATCAATTCACCAATAATAATAAGCAAAAAATCGATAACAACGTATAACAGAAAAATAAACAATCATAAATAGCAATAAATATAAAACAATAATGGTAATGATGGTAATAATAAGACCGACCGGTAGCTACATGATAAAGGGTGGCTCCAATGCTCCAGAGGTCTACACTATGAGGAAATGCTGATGCCTCGTAATTCTCTATAAAAATAAAGATAATGATAATAGAAAAAATAATAACAATAAAAAAAATAATAATATGAAAAAACAATCACAATAATAAAAAAATAATAACCCATAAAGCAACGATTGTACATCTGGGGGTGCTGTAGAAATGTATAGATAGATAGATAGATAAATAAATAGATAGATAGATAGATAGATAGATAGATAGATAGATAGATAGATAGATAGATAGATAGATAGATAGATAGATAAATAGATAGATACCAAATATTCTTCAGTGCCGTAGATAGATTCGAAGTTTTCCTCATCAGGCAACTCTCTAGCTGCATCAAAATCAATCAGCTTGTACACAGTTCTGTTGATTAGAATGAGATTTTAAAAATGAACACAACAACTTCAGTGGTAGCAATAATAGGGAGGATGATGATGAGGATAAAAACTAATAATAATAATAATAATAATAATAACAATACTAATATTAACAATTAAAAAATGAATTATTCCTTATGTTTAAACTTAAGGAAAATCAAGTAAATTTAAAAATATATAATAAACCAAAAAAAAATCCTTGAAATGAGGGAATATCATTAAAAACCCCAATAATCATTTAATTTAATGTTACATCCACAAGTAACATTAACAATAACACTAATGACAATTAGTGATACGCTTGAGGTATATTAAAAGATATTGATGAATGGAGAAATAAATAAATGAATAAAGATCAATGGGTGTTTTCATAGATTGTGATAATGATTATGCAAAGTTATTTTAGAGTTTGGGCGTATTTAAAGTACAGAGGTGAAGCTTAAGTTGTATGTGCCGACAGCACTTGAGAAAAATCGTTATGGTAATAAAAGCAATAATAAAGAGAAAAATAATGAACAGAGCAAGAATGATAATGATAATGATGATAACAATTAATCTAATTGAATTGTACTGTTGTACATGTCCCAGCAACTGGGGTTGGCAGCAGTAGGCCTAGATTATTGATATCATTACAAAATAACTTGATAATGTAAGTTAGACTTGCAAAAAGCTTTGTGATTCAGATTAATATATACTTTGTGTTTTTTTATCTGACAAAACAAAAATAATATTAACATAAATTAAAAAATACCAGTAAAAAACTACAATAAAAAAAAAATTTTTGAAAATAATAAAAACAACAAAAAAAACGATAAAATCAATAATAAAAACAATAATAAGATCATAATCATGACCAACTTCCCGTCAAGACCGATACACCGCATAATGTTGCCAGGCTTGATGTCCCTGTGGATAACATTCTCATTCCGCAGCTTCTCCATTCCTCCAGCTGGTTGTTATTATTATTATTTATATTATTATTTTTTCAATATTATTATTGTTTTTATTTTTCTTATTATGCTCTTGATTGATTTTTTATTTTTATTGTTGAAGTATGTGTAAGAACGTTATGGTTTGATTAAATATCATTTTGTTTAATTACATTATATTGTTTTTATTATTATTATTATTGATATTTTTTATTATTAATTTATTTTCACCATTATTATTTTTATTTCTTATTTATTTTTATTTTATATATTCAAATTTCATTGTTTTCGTGCTTATTTTATTGCAGTTACTTAACTATTAAAACTGATATATGCTGTGTGTATGTTTCCTTGTGTGTCATTTGGAAACACTCGCCTATTTATATTATCGTTCTCATCGTATCATTAATTTCAATAATTTTATTATTTAATTTATTATTATTATTTTTTTATTATTAGTATTATTATTATGTTTTTTTATTATCTTTGATGGTCTCAAGTACTCTCAAGAAAAAATCAAAAATTAGTTTAATAATTTTAAAGATTTATAAAAATAATTTAAATTTATTATTAGACATAAAAAATATTCAAAAACTTATTACAATAAAATTAGATTTATTGCGTTGGATTGTGATGATGATGATGATGATACATGGAAATAAGACATTACGGTCTGAAAGTTTTGTATAATAATAATATTAATAATAACGGTAATAATAATAATAATAAAAATAAATAGATATAAAATATATAAATCCAAACGCATATATTAAAACATATTAGACTGCTGATAAATAAAAACACACACACATACCAAAACACACCAAGCCACCACCCACCTATATCATGCAGAACAGCAAGAAACTCGGCGTCATCGAGTCCAAAAACATTCTGCGGCTCTTTCAACATACTATAAAGACTGCCTCCATTGCAATACTCCATTATAATCACCTCGTATTTGTGCTGTGGTGATGGTGGTGGTTTTAATGGGTGGGATAGAAAAATAATAAATATAATAATGATAATAGTGATAAAAATAATAATAATAATAAAAGTAATATTAATAAAAATAATAAATAATAATAATAATGGTAATATGAATAGAAGCAGTTTTTCATATTAGTTTAATATTCATAATACTATTTCAAACTTGTAAATTAAATAATACTACTATTAAATAAGTTAAAAGCGTTGATAGTGATGAGTATCATGGCGGGTGATATGAGAAGAAATTTGTGTCTAACTTACATAACGTTCCGTTTCCACAGCCATTAGTTGTACTATGTTTTTGTGTTGGAACCTGGTGGATGGGGTTGAAAATGTATTCTGTACATCAGTGTATTGTATGTGAAAAAACTATATAAAAAGTGAAAAAATAACAATTCAAATAAAATGAAACAAATAAAAAACTGAGAAATGAAATAAAACCAACAACAAGCAAAAACAATAATAGTATGAACAAAAAAATAACAATAATAAAAAAAAACAATAAAAACCTTCTGAGCACATCCAGCTCTCTCTGCTGGTACTCCTCAAAGCCCCTTCTCTTATTGTTCCGAGGCACCTTGACTGCCACCATCTCATATGTGTTCTATAGAAGTTCCAGTAGTCCATTAATCTATCGAACTATGTATCTTTTTAGCCATGTATCTATCTAGCTATTTATCTATCTTGCTATGTATCAATTTAGATATGTGTGTATTTATCTATCTATCTAGCTATGTATCTATCTAGATATGTATTTATATATCAATCTATCTAGCTCTTATACCTACCTTGTTATACCCCTTGTAAACATCCCCTGTAGCTCCACTCCCAAGATGCTCCCTAGACATCCACATGAAATTATCTGTTTGCTCCATGTTCTAGTGTTTGTCTTTTTGGATGTTTTTTTTGTTTGTTCTTTGGATATTGGTATGTTTATTTGTTGGTATTTTTTTGTGTCTGTTTTTGTCTCCACGTGTATCTTTCAATAATATTCAATGCCTTTTTGACGATATGCTTTTTACCCTGTGTCTAAGTCTTTCTTATTGTTTGTTGAGATTTTTTTCTGAGGGTTCTTTGTAAATTTTCAGTTTTCTTTGATATGTTTGTGTTAATGTTGTTTTGGAAATGTGTCTTTTTTTATACCCTATTGGAAAATCAAAAATTATTAAATAAATTGTTTTTTGACTAAGTGGAAAAAATAATTAAATTTCAAAGTTTAAATGTGAACATACAAAAACTTAACTAAAATTTATTTGGTTTTATTTGGAAACTTTAAGATTAACTAGTGAAAACATCTGGTTATTAAAAAATCAGTTCAATGAATGATAAACATAATGAAACTAGTGTAATCCAGTTTTAAAATATTTTCTTAGATAATTGTATTCATTTTAATAGTACACAATTAATAAATTGTTCTGAGCTGAGTACTATAAAGTTATATACTCTATAGTTAGTACTAAGAAAACTAAACTAAGTTGTAATAAATAAAAGTTTTTGTAAAAATTCGAAAGGTATTGAAAATCAGAAGAAAAACGGATGTTTCTTTTTATTGAGGAAGTAAATATTGGGTTTCAGTTTACTTGATTTGAAAAACTTTAGCCAATGACATTAATTTAAACTTAATAGTTAGTAAAAAAATATGAGCAAAATATTTTTTTAAAAACCTTTTGTTCCCGATAAACAAAACTTAAAAATCTTGAAAAAGTTCGGCAGATTAAAATCGAGTTTTTTCAACTTACGGACACTTACACTCCAAAAAATTTAATTAAACAAACTTTTTAATTAATTTTATAACAATTTAGTAATTTTATAAGTCAAGTATTCTATATATTGACTTTAAGAAGTGAAATAAGTTAAAAGCATGATTCATTTTTAAACAAGTGTTTCACGATTCAATATTTTTAAAGCCTGATGAACTTCCATTTTTATTTGAACTTAAAAAATTTTAATTTCTCATCAAACCGGGATACGAGGATTAATTTGGATAAATGTGCATTATGAATAAGATGGAAACTGTGCAAAATCAAAGATTTTTCAATAATAATAACTATAAAAAAAGTTATCCAATCAGTAATAAAATTAGGCACAAATTTCAAAATCTTAGCAGTTTATTGCAAGAATTAACAAAAATATAAATCTATTTACTGTACAATATTATTCTTTTATTAAATCTGTATTTTTTCATTAAAATAAATCATTTAGAACGAAAGAATAAAAGTTGTGCAGATTAAAATTATGCTTGAAAAATCTGAAAAACAGGTAGCGTTGGATATTTGAGAATCAAGCTTGTGTCGATGTCCAAACATGGTTCGATAGAAAAAACTCAAAATAAAATAAAAAAACAATCAATAAAAATACATGAAATCTAAAAAACACAATCAGAATGAGAGAATTAGACAGGGAAAAAAATCAAACTTATAAAAATATACATAAAATCAAAAAAAATCAAAATAATAAAAAAAATACAAAATGTTTGTAAAAAAAGCAAAATACTAAAAAAAATTTAAATATATTTGCATAATAAAATAGTGAAGATTATGAATATTCAAAATTTTATTCCTAAAAAAATTTTTGGAAATAAAATTTTCAAATTTTTGAAAAATTGACTAAAAAGTTTAAGTAGATTTGATGTGGCTGGTTAGAAGCTGCGGCAGTAGATTGAGCTGTTTCTGTGATTGAAAATAGTTGAATGATTTTATAGAATTTTTATATAACAGAAAAAATACATAAAACTAGTGATACAAAAGTAGATTTGATAGAAATTTGATATAGCTGAACATTTAGATTCCATTTTTTTCTCATACAACAGTCAGTAAGGAAAGATTAAATAAAGAAAAATAATATTTTATTAAAAATCAAAACCTCTATTTTTAAATTCCACCTGAATTCAAAATTAGAAAAAGCTTTAATGTATAGAAAAATTATTTTCAAAAATTTTAGAATCTATCATCAGCATAAAATATAATCATTGGAACATGATAAATGAGATGTCTTAATATTATTTTCTTTAAGGGCCTTGTACATAATACAATTATATTCGCAGAGTGGAATGCTCTATAAGTTTCAACCTGCAGGTAAACTGTTGATCAGGTTATTTTTAAACATTGTTTGGAAGTTTCTCCATTTTTTCTTACTTTGATCATAAAAGATCAAAGAAAAAAAATTAAAAAATAAATGAAAAATTATAATAAGATGCAAAATCAAAAGGTTTTCCGAACTTTTATAGTTTTTATTATAAGTACGAAGTTTTTTATTATCAAGGTAACATTTCCAACAGACGCAAAACCATAATGAAGTTATCAAAAAGCTTTTGTTGACAACATGAACAAAATATTGTAAAAGTCGACCGGCAATATGCTATTTGGTAAGACACTAACTCGGGCCAAACCAGCTTCTCACATAATATAAACAACTATTTGATTGTGCCATTATATCCACAAAACCTCCTCTAACACTTGAATCAATATTGACTTTATGCTAATTGATTTGATAAACCAAGGTACGGCGAGATGGAGAAAGGATTCATATTTTTTTTGGTTTTTTTTTTGTTTTTTTGACAAAATTCCTAGAGTAAAGTCAAACCTTTTATCTTTTGGGTCCACATAGTTATCCATTGAGCTATATTAACGGGCTTTTGTTTATTTTATCTTGTTTTTCACACTTTATTCAATAAATTGAAAATTTTAAAGTAGTCAAACAAGTCTAGTTTTGAAATAAATTCTTTTTTTTTTAAATTATATACAAATCAGTTATTTCTAAAACAACTATATATTAAATTAATTCGTATTTCTATTAAATAAGGCTTCTATTCAAAGCTCAATACTTCACCTGTTATTCCAAAAAAACTAGTCCTACTCAATCATTCTACACAGGTACTAAGTATCGACCAAGAATCGAACCGGTTACCTACAGATCTCGTTTTAAACGCTTTACTATTCTTACCATCCAAGCATAGTATTAATAACCTAATAAATAATAAAAAATATGGTTAACAATTTCTTGATATTTTATTTATATATCTAAGTTGGTCATCAGTTTTTGTCAAGAAGCCATAAAACCACTTCAAAATGGTGCTTAAAAGTGAATCAATACAAATGTCACTAAATTCTCTTCCTTGGGTACCATGGAAATCCTCAATCAAACACATTAGCACAGTTTCTACATACGCTTTTATAACACTCAATAAACCAGAACTACTGAAAAATTTACACTAAGAACCAATGGAAAGATAATTAAAAAGCCTTTCTATTGATTATATCAATAGACTAATTAATTAGACAAACCGCAGTTGATTGGCTATACCTTAACACTAATTAATTAAGGAATACTAAATTTATTGATTTTATGACTGAATAAATATCAGTTTATAGAGTATATAATAACACTGATTATTTAAATAATAATTTATTTATTCCATAGTTAACTACACCACAGTTTATTGATTATACAGAAGCAGACTTCAATGTTGGCTAGCTGGGATGATATTTTGACGAAGTTCTCCTCAGTCTCGGCTTGTCTGCTACTCATCTCAACCATCATCTCTTGTAGGTTGGACTGTGACTGGATTTGTGGTGCTTTTATAAGTTTGTGTGAGACATCTTATGTTTTTGAACATGAATTTTGTATAGTAGATACATTTTTTGCAATGAAAAACATCAAATAAGAGGACTTTTTGTACATTTAGGGAAAACCAAAGCAATAATTTTTAGCCTCATCATAAATGTTAGCTAAAAAATCAAATTAATTAAATAAAAAGTTATATATGTATATATGTGAAAGTTAAAAAAACACGTTCAAAAAGTAATAATTTTTTCAAAACAGCTCAAAATTTTACTAAAAATTTAGTTTTTTATTAAATAAAACTAACCAATAATATTCATTTTCAATAATCATACCATTAACATTAAAGTTTAACCTTAGCAATATCGACCACTGTGTTAGCATTATCTGTGAGTTTACGTTGCTCCAGCTTCACTTGACGCAGCCTGCGTTGAGTTGTGATGCAATACTATAGTACCCCAAGTGTAGATTTGATCATGGTTTGATTTAATTTCATTTATATGTGGTAAGCTAAATGGAGTTTTAATTTGTTATACTTTGGAGAAAAAGTCCAGATTAATAATAATTATGACTTATAAACTATAAGTTTTAGAATCAGTTAAATACCAAAAGCAATGTTTATTTAAGATGCATAATAACTTCAATCTTTAATGTAAAATTATATTAAAATACTGCTTATATTAAAGACATATAAATAACCATGTCTTGGCACATGTTTTTCTTTGATATATACAGATATTTTAACTGGCCACATGTGATATATAGTGGTATTTAACACATATATAACGAGTTTCATAAGATAAACACATTTTTTAGTATTATTTATTTTAAATATTGTTAACATTCTTTATTTAAAACAAGGGTTATTTGGACGTTATAATGTTTCAATTAGGTTATAAACAGATTGGTATTCATTCATATAGGTTGACCGTTATGTCTTCTTAACTGGAGTTTTTGGCTGTTCAATTGATAGGCTTTTTAGGGTGCTACTCTATGTGAAGAAAAGTCATATACCAAAACCAATAACAACTAAAATGAGCACAATTTTTATTGATTTTTATTTGAAACATTTTTAGTATTTTTGGTCAAAATAAAGCTTATCCGAACTATACAAGCTCACATAATACAGATTGATACATCAACACCTCTCATATATACATATATATGGTTACTCACCGATGGATAGCTCAAAAAAATGAAAAACCCTCTTATATACATATATACGTATATATATATAGTTAATCACCTATGAATGGCTCGAAGGAATTTTCGTTGGTGCACTCGAAGACTGGCGGCATTTACTTTACGGGACAGCCTTTGGAGGAAGGATAATAAAAAGAAGAATAAAATGGAATAACTGTAATAATAATAACAACAAAAAAAAGAATGATAGTGATAAAAAAAAATAAAAAAAAAAGTAATAATAATGAAAAAAATAAATCATAAAATAATGATAATGAATAATAACAATAATAATAATAATAAATAGTAATAACAAAAATAATAACCTGGAGTGTTTGTAGATGAGCCACGTTTCTCGAAGGACGTTGGCAGCGGTGTGCTTGAGCTTTAAAGAAAAATAAGAATAATAAAACTAGACTTATTATTCTTATTGATGTTAATGTTATTGTTTTATTGTAATTTAATTAGTTTCTTTATTATTGTATTTAATACTATTTATATTTTTATTATTACTTTTTTCTTATTGTGATATGCTTAAAAGAAATTTTTTTTTAATTGGGCCCTTCTATGATAATTTGCTTTATCTTTATTTTTTTTGCTAATAAAGTCTAATTTTTCTCAACGTTTCAAACAAAATTCTTTTTATGTGATTCCCAAACAATATATTATCATAACCCTCATAGCGTTTGATATAATAGTTATTTATAGTTTTTCATTTCCCCATTAAACTTTGAAATGTCATACACGTGCATATAATGGGAAAAAGTGCTATTCATGAATTAATAATTGATGTATTTATAAATCAAAACATTGATTAACTTTTCATACCATATAAATAAACTTTTCTCTAAATATCAAGCAATAATGAAAAAATAAATATATAATAGATAAAAATATTTTTAAGTTATTTGACATTTAAGGTCTTTGGTTTTTTATCAGCTTTTCAAATCTTCGCTGCCACCAAACTGTTTCGCAAAAGTAAATTCACCTTATCTCAAAATGCCTATCTATCATTTTGAAAGTTTGCTCGATAAATTTCTAAAATGCTTCCATACATAAAAAAAAATTTTTCTTTTTTTTTGATTTTCAAAAAATTATATTCAATCAGTAAAGAGATGAAAGCGATATTATAAAAAATTTATTATAAGTTATAACGTCTAATATTTTTAGGGCATTTTTTATTGAGTGTTGACTTATGTAGTATTCCAAAAGATTACTATAAATAGATAATACGTTATAGAACATATACACAGATATATAACCATATAAAAAATAACAAAAATATTTAGGATAGTATAAAATAAAACTAAAAAGTTAAAAAAAAACAAACCCAAATACTGTACCGCAGTTATGCTTAAGTAGAGTTAATTAGGAAGGAACCCATACTGAAAAACATAACTTGAAATAACTATAACCAACAAATATGCTGAACTCTTAACAAATATCGATGAAGTTATTAGTTCTGTTATTGGAAAATTTATTATGAAAAAACACATTATAAGGAACTATATCAAAAAAACCTCTGAAAAAATTAAACTGATTTAGACCTTATTCCATCAATCTTCAAATAAAAAGCTTATCACACAATAAAAATTATATGAAAAAACTTCAGCTAAAAACTACCAAAAAACAGAAAACCTTAAACACACAGAAAAAACTGTAAAGACAATTGAACGCTTATAACTTTGTATAATATAACGGCATATCCAAATGTCTGACACACAAAAAAAAACCATTATGACATAAAAAAAACCAACAAATGAAAAAATCTCCCTACCATTGGACGGTAAAAAATTAAACAGAAAATGATAGTAGAATCATAAAAAACCATGGAACTCTCAAATAAGTCCCAATCTTACCCCAGCCCTTACTCTAACTCTAACCTTTACCCTAACTCTTACTCCAGCCCTTGCCCTAACTCTAACCTTTACCCTAACTCTTACTCTAGCTCTTACCCTAACACTAACCTTTACCCTAACTCTTACCCTAGCACGTCCACCCTCTCACTTGTTTGTTGAGTTGGGTGTCTGTCATGAAGTTATGAACATGCTTTTCAGCCCTGCTCAGTTCCAACTTCTTGGCGATCACCGCCACAACTAGGGCTGTACAACCTGCACCCTGTGTGTATTTGAATGGATGAGTGCTTATATAGGCCCAAAAAAAAATATAAGGCACTGAGAATACTGGAGATGTGTGTGTATGTTTGTGTGATATAAAATTGTCTTATTTTTTTGAAGTAGAAAATGTTCCGGTATTTAGATGCAGATTTTTTAAAATTTGATAAATCATATTAATAATTGTTATCTAAAAATGAAAATTCATATAGCGCCTAATAAGTACATCAAATATTATGCAGACCAAGATCTAACTGTGCCCAAGAACTTTGTCCAAATATTCTCAAAGTGAGTATGTCTTGCAATGAGATGTTTGTGTTGTGAGAACTAATAAAAAATGGTCTGTTTTCCTCATGCATAAGTCAGTGAAATAGATTAAGCTTGGTGTTGAGATAGTTTATGTTACGTTGTGTTTAAGCTTGCATAGAACCAATTGAAGCAATTACTTTTATCTTGGAATCCTAGATTAATTCAACAAAAGTGGTTAAGTTATTTGATAATTTTTTATTACAATAGAAACTTGCTTATTAAATATGACTGCTAGACTGCATTGCAGTTCATTGAAGTGACTATAGATTGTTTTAAGCTAGTGTTTTCAACGTTTTGTTTGTATTTATTCAATCAACTTTCACTCATAATTCGATATGTAAACTCGCATTCAGTGGTTGATATTGAACTAAGTTGTAAGTTAAATAAATTGATACTGACAGATTAGTATGTAACACATAGATACAGGTATCGATTCCCGGTGAAATCTTTGCCTTACAGTATATTTCATTTACTATTGATATATAATTATTAAATTTATATACAATTAGTCAATATATATAACGTAAAAAGTTTTAAAATTAAGTTGTTTTCATAGATTTTGAGCAACTCAACAAATTAATTTCCAGCCTTTTACCAATAAAAAAATCTTTCAAAACCAACAAAATTTTTCAAACAACCATATAACTCAGTTAAACCCATATAAGCCATTAGATAAAGTTCATAAACCATACCATAACTCCGGAAAGTACCGATATCCCTCTGCCACAATATGTATAAGGAACGATGTCACCATATCCCACACTGAGGAAGGTTATTGATATCAACCACATGGAATTCAAGATGTTTCTATGCTGGACGTCGTGGTAGCTGTTTGATTGGTTGGTATTAATAGAAGTAGTGTCAGTACTGGTATTTGTTTTTGATTGGTTGGTTTTAATAGAAATAGTGCCGGTAATAGTATAAATTATCGAGGTGATCGTTTTTGATTGGTTGTTATCAATAGAAATATTGTCAGTGATATATCAATTATTGTGTTACCTGTATTTGATTGGATGGGATTGATAGATATAGTATCAACATTAGTATTAATAAGAATAGTTTTTTGCAGTAGTATTAATAGAAGTAGTATAAGTAATAATATAAATAGAAGTATTAGCAATTTTATCAATGAAAATGATATGGGTGAATGAAAAATATTTAGTAAAATAAACTTTTTATTTTGAGATTAGAATCTAAAAATTGTTAAATAGAAAATACATAAAGTGTTTAAAATCCCGTGAAATAATTTATACTTTAATATTATTAGTGGAAATAGCTATGGTAGTTATCAGTTTTATTTGTCCATATAATGAGTCAAAAACAATATTTATTTTTGTTTTCAAAATTATTCAATCTATAGAAACTCAATAAAATTTCGTTTATATTGAAATAATCTTTTTATAATTGTCCACCAATAAAAGATGCATTCTTCAATGAGATCGTAAACTCGTTTTTGATTGAAACGACATTGGGACATAAAAGGTTTGAAGCCGTCTTGAATCAAAAAAAGTTAAGGATGTGAAAATGGTGATTTCATTTGACTCTTGCTTGATGCTATTTTAAAGATTTTGTGTAAAAAAAAATGCTACAAAGAATTTTTTATTTCAATATCAAAAAAATTTTTAGAGATCTTGTGTTTTTTATGTGAATTTTCTTGATTTTTGTACTTTCTCATGAGAAAGCTTTAGATAAATTTATTGTTTCAACAAAACTAAAATTTTCGATAGATAAAATCTCATCCTAATTCATTAGTGATGAATTATAGCAAGGTTGTATTTATCAAAAATTTTAGTTTTGATGCAACTCAAACTGAAATTTTTCACTTTTTTGAAGTCGTTTTATAAAGTTTTGAAATGGTCTAAAATATTTTTATAATCTAATTATTACCTCGTTAAGTTTGAATATATTAAAAAAATATTTTTAGAAAATAAGTACATAACTTGATACAAATTAAAATTTTATTTAAAAAAGTCTACACTTTTTTTAAAAGTATTTCCTTTGATACGTGGTTATAAAACATTCAAAACTTATTTCATTAAAAACCTCCATAACTTTCACGCGCTACAAAAACCTAGAAAAAATACCTGAAACCATTTTACTATTGAAATTTTAACCACAAAAAAATTTTTCAAAAGTCTCTAAAAAACTAGCTCTACAAAAACTGTCACCTCTTTTCTAAAAAAAACCAAATTACTACTTTTTGAAACGAAAAATCTTTTCCCCATCGATAAGATTTTGCAACCACTCCACTTCAACACAATTTCATGTTCTATCAACTCTCCCTTTCCCCTCACTCATTCACCAAATCTCTCAAACATTTATTTCAAACCAAACAACTCATCACCCCAAAACCATCTACCCCTCACAAGCCCTCATCATCCAGGAGAGGATGATCCAGAGAGACAACATGAAAACTACCAGAACTGTACCAGGGCATATCGTCATGAGAGTCTTAACGATGAATCGGGTGTTGAAAGTTATTCGGTTCAAAGCTCCTGTGTGTGGTGGTGGATGGGTAGAGATGGTTAAAGGTTTTTTGGTTGTTTGGATGATTGGTAGTGATCAGTTAGGAATGGTTGGTAAGTTATAAAAGCAATGGTTGTTGCTTTCATGAGTAGTTAAAGATAACACTGGTTGTTTAGGTTCATGTCAATTTTTTTCAATGGTCTTCACGTTTGTGTAACTATGATATAAAAAATCAAAATAAAATCCTGATTTTGTTTTTCAAAAGTATATAAAAAAATTTTATTTTTTCATTGTTTTTAAAAAATTAAATTTGAAATGGTATTTAGTTTTTGAAATTCCTAATTAAAATGGAATTCATCTCATTTTGAAACAATTCTGAAGATATACAAAACGCCAACTGGGTGAGGACGCGATGCTAAGCCCAGTTCAGGATTCAATGACTTGCCCAATCATTTGATTCATATCTGCTATATCTCCAACGATAAATACGAGAGTTTTTAAGCGATTATTCAAAAATATTACAGTGGTGATATGGGTTAAGGGTGAGAATGATTCTCCCAGGTAGGGGAATAGTTAACGAATTGAATAATCGCTAAAATATAAGTTATTCTAAGATATGCTAATTAATTTAACTAACAATACAAAAAAACGATATCATTTGGAGTTTTTAATCAATTAAATATAGATTCTAATAAGATTTTCTTTAAGCTCAAACAAACACAACTGATTGGAGAATGAAATATGGCGTATGCAAAGTGTGTGTTTATAGAACATTGGATAGAATGGCTTAAATAGAATGATATATGCAAAATCGATGTCATTATAGTTAGGCCTTTATTCTTGTTAGGTTAAAAAAAAGAAAATCCCGGCATAAGTTGCTTGCTGGGATTTATTACCAATGCTGTTATGAAATTATTTTAGTTATTATTATTTTAATCGTTATTATTATTATTATTGTTATTATTCTTATTATTATTGTTAGTATTGATAGTTTAATTATCATTTTGTTCTTTCAATTTTTCTCGAATAAAAAACGATAATTTAGCATTTTTTAAATCAATTTTTTTGCCAACGTCAAAAATTTACTTTTCACAGAAACATGTCAAACAAAACAAAGAAAGTTTAAAATTTTAGAATTCCTTGTTTTTTGCTTTAGAAATTTTTTATTCGGAGTCCTCAATAATTTGAAATTTATTTCTTAAGCTATTGTTTTAAAAATGTTCATGTCAACACGAAATATAACGGTTTTAGCTGATTAGATTTTTGCTTTAAAAATCAATTTCAATTTTCAACTGAAAATTCTCCATTGAAAGCTTTGATTTTTTCTAATAATTTTAAAACGTCAAAGCACACTGACTATTTTTTTAAATTTATATACCTGTAACATATCAAATAAATATTTTTAGAAATTTTCTCACGCTAAATGTGTTTATTTGAGATGAACAAATCATCAAAATAAATCCTAATAATTTTATTCTTAAACCTCCAAAACAAAACCTGAATATACTTTCAATATAACCCTTTAAAACACAAAAATTTTAAAACAAACACTAAACACAACGAAAGCTTCAGCTACCACACACAACACGGCAATGGAATGAAAAAAAAAACACCAAAAGCAATAACAATGAACCAGAACATCACAAGCACCTGACCTCTGAAAACATCTCATATAAAAAATTATGAAATAGAAACTTTATGTAATAGACATCCCTTTCCAGACAACTGCCAAAAATGGACCATAGCCAAAACAGTTTTAAAAACATCTAAAGCAACAAGTTGAACAACAACAAAAAAACAAACAAGATTTCAACACATGACTACCAACCATTTAATATTTAAAATAAAAAATTAATGAGAACAATACAATGATAAAAATACCCCTAAAAAACAAAATTTACAAGTGAATTAACAAAGATACGAACCTCCCACTTACGGAAACAAATTCATAACTGAATTAACTGGCACGAAGCACTTACCAGTACTAAACCAAGTTTCAATACTAAAACAACAAAGACACAAACTAAAAAACTGATCAATACTAAACTAACCTTACAACCAAACAAACAAAGACCTGCACCAACACTAAGCCCACCTCCCAGCCAAAAAAACAAAAACATGCACCAATACTGAACCAACCTCCCAACCAAACAAACAACATAACTTCTTGATATTGAACAAAACTCCCAACCACAAAAACAACAAAACTCACCGATACTCCTAGAAGAAGCATCAGTGAAGAGTCTCGAATGCAGAAGCATAACCCTTGGAATGAGGTAGAATCGCAGAAACATGGGGATGGAGAATATTAAATCTATGGGAACTTGCAGCGTGTCTGTGGCTACTGGTGTCTGCGGCGTGAGATTTGACTGTTGGTGGTGAAAGGAGAGGTGTTTTATAGGTAGAAGAAGTGTTATAAAGGTAAAAGGCTAGCTGGAAATGTCGATTTTTTTGAAATATTTGAGTTTAAAGTTAAAAAACTAACGTGTCAGTTGTTTATAATTTATGAAAATATGCTAATACCCTTAAAGTATGATTTATAGGAGAAAAAAATAAATTATATGAATGATAATAATAATTATTATTTTTATTATTTTATCAAATGAATTCGATAGGGTCATGTCAACTTAATTTTTCAACAAAACTCACACCATCGATCACATACTCTCCCACTATCGACCCAAGCTAACCTCGTATAAAACATCTTTATGGCTCTGAGATGCCTGCTCTTCCACGCTCACACCTGCATCTCCGCTTGCCCTAACCCAGAAAAAGGTGCGATTAATAGGTAGAGGGTGGATGGAACATACAGCTAGCTCTAGTAAAAGCTGGGCTATGGTGCGACCAGACACGGCAATTTTCCAGTCCTCTAAACAATTGTCTACTACGTATAACTGTGGAGGTTTGAGGTCAGTTTTGAAAAGGTTAGAGCGTTTTGTAGTGCATAATGTTGAAATTTTTGAGAAGCATGTTGAAACAATCATATTGGGGCTTAAATAGGTTGAAACATGTGGTGTTCACGAAAGAGAATATGCTGTTGTGAATAGCTTAGTTTGTTCTGTTGATTAATTTTTAGAATTTTATCATAGTGATAATATTAATAATAATATTAATTATTTAGTTTTCTATTCTTTTTAAAAGTTATATATTGCTCTATTTATATTTTATTCATAGTCTAAAAATTTATATTTATAATTTTTCCAGTTCATTTTTTTCATGCTTTAAATTATTCAATCCTTCTAAAAGTGCCTAGAACAAATAAAAAAGCTCTTTTTTTTCCATGTAGTTTCTACGTATTTACCCAAAACAATAAAAATGACTTGGAGTTAATCCATTAATTATATTTTCACCACTTTTTTTTATGTGAATTTATGATAACAAAATTATTATTTTTTTTATTTTTATTATTGTTGCTATTATTGTGAGGTATTCTCAAAAACCCCGATCGTTTATTTGACTTTCGATGTGACGAGCGTGTTTGTTTGTGTTGAGATGATGCGTTTGTATTTTTGGTTATATTAATAATAAAAAAAAAGCATAAAAATAATGAAAACGAAAATAATTTTTTCTCATATTCAGTACAACTCAAGGGTTATAATTTTTTTTCTTTAAATTGAAATTATTTTTCAATGAAAAATAATTTTTTTAGATTTTTGGAATTCTCATGTGAGAAATAAAATGTTAGATATTTCCAAATGTCACAGTTATGAAAGGTTAAGCGTGATAATCTATCGATTCATAATGATAATGGCTTCAAATACCAGGAGCTTAAAGGTTAATTTTTATTGAATTTTTTTTTTTTTTTTATGAAACTTGATAATATTTTTGTTTCATTATACAATATTGTTATTTTCCCATTTGAATGTTGATTTAATAAGGCAGATTTCCTGTTAAACATTGATTTATAGATCCATATTGTTGCTTTACAATGTAATTTTAAATCAGAATTTTCATTTCCCCAAACAAATTTAATCCCAAATACCATGATCAACACACTTTTAACTCAAAATCACCCAAAATATCGCACCAAAAGTAGTTGAAAAAAAAACATTCGAAATAAATTTAATAAAAACTCAAAATCGTTTGAGAAAAACTCCAAACTGCTTTGAACCTTGAAAAATAAAACTATTTTAGATTTGAAATTCCCGGAATAAAAATATCAAAAATATCTAAAAAGTTCTCTTAGATACCCTGAGGGCAGAATAAAACCGCTTTAACGTTCTCCTAATTATTAATATTCTCATATTAAAAACCGTTCTTATATATAAATTTGAATTAACCTCACGGTTTTATAATTTTCTAATAGTGCTATAGGAGTTAGTTTTAAATTCGTTTCAAAATTTTATAATCATTAAATAGTGTAATGGTAGCTAGTTTTATAGCTGTTGATACCGATATTAGTTTTTTCATATTGTGATTCACTTTTTTATTTTCAGTAAGCTTTTTGTTTTTATCAATATCCATTTTTATCTTTTTTCTAAATTAGTTTTTTTTATATTATATAAGTATTATCAGTTAGTTTTTTTATTTATAAAATCCCTAAGCAGGAATTGAACCTGTATCTCCAGAACACGATAAGCAAGGACGAGGGCAAGTAGAATGGCTGTACTGACACTCACCATCAACTTCAACCCCAACGAATAGAAGGAATCCTGTGTGAAAAAGGTGGGGTTAAAGACGATGATAAAAGAAGTGTGGTATGTGATGAGAGAAAATAAAGGTTTAAGAGAAAAAGTAAAAAAAATTGAAAAAACAAAAATAAATAGATTAAAAACGACGAAAAAAATTTCATAAAAACATAAAAAACTTTGAATGAATAGGAAAAGGTGATAATAAAATTTTTACCAAACTGGCAAAAAAAATAATTATTTTTCAAAGTTAATGAAGCAACTATTAAAAGAACTAAAATAGAAAGAAATAATAGGCGCCATATGAACGACAAAAAGGTAGGTACATATTGTTTAATACAAGTTGATGAATTCCGTTTGAACTATAACATTGGTTGTAATACAAGTATTGTATATATACTAAAAAAACGTGAGGTTGAAAAAAAAGAAATAGTGTAAAAATTTCATAATATTAAAGAATTATTAGCGATAATAGCAATAACAATAATAACAATGATAATAATATTAAAAACAATAACAACAAAAAAAGCAATTATGCAAGCAATTATAAGATTAAAAGAAAACTCAAAAAAAACAATAAAAATAATATAATTTTATAATGAATAATAAAAACAAAAATAATAAAAAAATTGTTTTGTGCGCAATCTTCCCACAAAAACTCCCCAAATCGATACACGGTTTGTTCTACTAAACTTTCTCATATATCACATGATATTTTCTTTGTTCTTAATTCTGTCAGCCCTAGTAATTAAAGAAATGGTGTGCTTGTGTAAAAATTTATAAATGGAATATAGGGTGGCAGGTGTGGTAAAGATGGGGTGAAGTTATAAAGTGGGTGGTTGTAGTGTTGGGCGGGAGGGGTTGGTTGCAGCGGGTGGTGATGGTAGTAGGTGATGGTGATAGTAGTAGTAGTAGTAGTTAAAAATGAAAATGGTGATATAAATGGTGATTTTCAGTTGAAAGATTCAAGTTTGTTGTTATAGTGATGAGAGTTATAGTGATCACTTGATAATGTAAGCTAGCATTACAAAAAGCTTCGTGTCATTTAATAAATACTTTGTGTTTGTTGTCCTTACTTTTAGATTCAGACTATTGTATTTCATTATAATGAGGAGTGTGATATATACAAAGATGGTGGAGTTTAAGGTAGCAAAGTTGGTAGATTTAGTGAAGATAAGGAAAGTGATGTGATGGAATTTGTGAAAGTTGAATAGTTGTGATGAACAAAGTTGTTAATTACTTCCTATTTTGATTGCTGAATTTTAAAATATCAATATATTGTTTCTATTGAAAATCAAAAAAAAATTAAAACAAAAACAGAATTATTATTCGAAGTTGAGCAAAAATCTATTTTGGAAATTTTATGCAGAAAATCTGCTTCGAAAAATAGTGAAAAAACAATAAAAAGCAAAGACATTATGAATATGTAAATATGGGGCGATAATGCAAGAAATTACAAAAGCAATGAAAATTCTATGAACGATAATAAAGCCAATTTTATTTCTATGGTTTTTGTCAATATGTCTGGAGATGGGAAGAGCTAAAAGTGATGGAAATATATGAAAATCTGTTGATATCAATAATAGTAATAAAACTTTAAGCATTAATAATAATGATAATGATAAAAATAATAATAATAATAATAATAATAATAATAATAATAATAATAATAATAATAATAATAATAATAATAATAATAATAATAATAATAATAATAATAAGACTTTAACCATTAAAAAGATAGGAACAATCAGGTTCCAAATGGTAACTGTAATTGTGTTTTGAAGGGCCTAATGGAGATGTTTTTGCAATAGTGAGATACATGAATGAAAAGAAATGAAAAAACAATATTGGAAATGAATAATAAAAATAATAATAACTATAATAATAAAAAAAACAATAACTATAATAATAAATATAATAATAACTATAATAATAAAAATAATGAGAAACAATAATAATTTTAAAAATGATAATAATACTAATACTAATGGTGTTTTACCTGCAGAATATTCTTAGAACATGCGTATAAACGTTTTATTCTTTTTATAGTGTTTTATTTTTTATTGTTTTTATGTTTTTCTTTAATTATGCTGATTTTATTTATTGTATTTTTAATTTTGTTTTTGTTTATTTTTTTTCATTATACGTTTTCATTGTTCGATTGTTCCAATTTTATTCAAACTTTTTGCTCGTTCTATTTTTTGAGTCCCGTTTCTCTGCTACTTCCTTTTCAAGTTCATTACGAAACTTGGAAAAACTTTATTTTCGGAAAGCTATAATATTTCGTTTATTTTTATTTTTATTATTTTTTATTCGTTTTTAAAAATCTTTTTTATTATTGTTTATTTTTTCTATTATTCCAGTTTTTACATCATTATCTTCATTAGAATTTTTAAAAAAATTCTGAATGTTTTGAAATTTCATTGTTTATAATTTCATTCCTCTTTTAAATGATTTTTATTGCTCACCCAGCTAACATATTAGAAATTTATTTAGTGTTTCCTATATTAAAATTATTTGATGTATTTTTTTAAAAGGTCAACAAACCCAAAATATATGTTCAATAAACAGTCACGAAGCTTTTTGTAAATCTGGCTTACATTATTACTCATTGACCTCACAATTCGATTTAGGCTATTCTACGTCAGCATTGATTTATTTCATTGTTATATTAATATTTTTATTATTATTTATTTTATTATATCACCATATAACTATGTGGTCTGGGAACTCCTTAAACTTTTACTAGCATAAAAAAATTCCCAATTGTATTATGGTTTATCATTATATCATTAAAATATTATAATTATTTACTGATTGAGAGATTATTATTACTACAATATTTTCAGTAAATTATTTAAACATCGATGTTGTTAATATTCTTAATAATAAAATTAATAAATTATTTTCAATATTATGGTTTTATTATCGTTATTATTATTTTATTATTATTATTTTATTTTTTTTTTATTTTATTATTATTATTATTTTATTATTTTTTTTATTTTATTATTATTATTATTATTATTGAAGATATTATTGTTAATATATTATATTACGTGAAGTATATTTACAAGACTTCTAGGCTGACTTCCAACTTATATAGATTCTTCTTTTATGGAGCAATTTAGTGTCAGAATGATGTCTATTTATGTGTTTAAGTAGAAAATAATAAAAATGAAAAACTAATAGAAATAATTAATAATAAAAATAATACGTATTAATCATAAAGAAAACACTAACTGAAGTCATGTATAATTATAATAGGCCAAAATACGGTTGTGGTTGGAGAAAAACAAAGGATTGGAATTTAAATTGCATTATTATAATGTGAAATAATATAAAAAAAATTGAAAAATGGAGACTAGCATAGAACCAATAATACCAATAATAGAAAAAGAAGTAATAATTGAAGAAATTAACCAATAACAACAATGAAATTTAAAAAAAAAAACAAAAACACTAATGATAACAAACAAATAAAAAAAAGAAAATAATAATAAATGAATGAGATAATAAAAATAAAAATGAATAATAAAAATAATAAGAAATAACGACAATAATAACAATAAAAAAAATCAGCGCCCACAGATTCAACTCTTTCATGTTGCTGCGTTGATAACGGATGCGTCCGTGATTTGTTTTGCAAGTTTTAAAACCCTTAAAAAATCCCGAATGCATAAAATCCGCAGTGTTTATGTCTGCGGGAAACTACAGTGTTTTTTTGGGCGAAATAATAGAGAAACTTTTGGAGAAAGAAAAATTTGTGGAAGCTTTGAATAACTTATGGTGAAGGTGGAGTTTTTGGTAGAGTTTGGAAGGTTGTTTTGAGTTTTTTGAAAGTTTTTTTGTGGGTAGTGAGGGGATTTGAAGGGTTCTCAATGAAATAACTCCAATGAATGCTTAGGTAATTGTATCAAATAAAATTGTTTCATCGAAACAGGCCTGTTTAAAGAGTGATAATTCATTTGAAGAATTTTGGCTTTAAAACGTGGAAACTTTTTTTAAATAAATTTAAAAATTTTTTGTCGAACTTGAAAAATTTTCAACTGAAAAATTTTTTTTGAAATCAAAAAAGCTTAATAAGTACAATCATCTTCGTTATTTTTTAAGGGCTATCCAGAAAAAATAATTAATTTTTCATAACTTTGATATTATATTTTTCATTCAAATCTATTCTGGATTAGTTTTAATATATAAAATTTAATAAAAAATTTTTACGAAAAATAGGAAAAAATATGCTTCAAGCATGAATCATTTGAAATGAATAATTAATACAACTAATAGTTTAATGTTTTTGAGCTCGTTTTCAACTGTCAATGTTTCTAATCATACAACTGCCATCAAACCATCAACCTTCACAGTTGAAACTCTAACTAGTCACTAAAGTCTTTCATGGACCTTCTTTGCTCACCTGCACCACAAAGTGTCTATAAATTCCAGTTCAATCTACTTTGGTACACTGGATGACAATCAGAAACAAGGTACTGAACACAGACAAAAAGGTCTGAAACATGGGATACCCTAATTGACAACTATTTGTCTATCAAATAACTTTTTAAACAGCTCATTTCTCTATACTCTCATCTAGAGAAATAATAGAAAAACTAAAAAGAAAAATTTTAAAACTAATATTAGCTGTATCCGGCAGTACCCTTAAGGTCACAAATTCCGATTTTGA
Organism: Pterobdella sp. o SKG-2022; assembly: GCA_964035795.1. Classification (NCBI taxonomy): domain Eukaryota; kingdom Metazoa; phylum Annelida; class Clitellata; order Hirudinida; family Piscicolidae; genus Pterobdella; species Pterobdella occidentalis. The sequence continues at coordinate 7,758,816 of OZ038325.1, read as the reverse complement.
GAGATTTTTGTGTTCAGCACTTCAAGTACGTCATTTGAAAAGTTTTCGCAACATATCGAGAATAATGTGTGCCACAACATTAGTCAAACGAGAGTTTTCACTTATTTCATGATTTTGAGGGAGAAAATTTGCGCATCTAAATAATGAAAAAATATTAATGAATATTATTATTTTTTCATTTTTTTAAATAATGATAAATTAAATATTGAGGAATTAATTGAAAAATAAAATATTATTGTTTTTTAAATATTATCAAATATTCCTTTGAAAAATTAAATACGAGCTATCAAATAGAAAATAAAAGAAGATTGAATTAATTAAAATTAATATTTTGAAACTAAATAAAAAAAACTAAATAGAATCAAAAACCCAATAAGACGTTCAATCTACATAGTATTATTAAATAAGACGGGACTGCCTGTCAACTTCTCATTATTTACATAACATGTATTTATATTATCCAATGTAATCCAATCCTTGAAGATATAAATCTGTTTCAACAGATAATCCGATTATCTGGGATAAAACTACTTTAATTATTTAATTTTTTATTGTAACTTATAGTTTTTGGCGATTTATTCAATTAATGGGAGTTATTTCAACACGTGGTTTTGTGAAGTTGAATTTATAATAGAAAAATTTTTTAGTTTTGAATTTGATGATCGTTTTAAAATAATTTAAACGTAAGTTTATTTTTAAAGGTTTTTATTGATTGTTTTAAGTACTTCAGGTAAATATTTTGACTCCATTACCATTGGATTATAATGTTTAAATTAAGTTTACATAAAATAATAGAAACAATAACATCAATAAAAATAATGGTAACAATAAAAGTAATGGTGAATACTTATGAAAAATTATAAAATAGAAAAACAAAATATGATAATAGTAGTGATAGAAAAAAAACAAGAATAACAAAAATAATTTAAAAAAACAAAAAATAAATAAAAACAATGAAAAACCCTTATAACAGCAATACAACGATACATAATTTCACAGTGTTCTTAGCAAGGAAAAATTTTTTTCACAGTTTTCTCTTTACCACCCCACAAACTGCATTGTAACTCATAACATATGGTATTTAGAGTGATGGTGTTTTACAGGGATGATAATGAAGGATTGGTGTTGATAAGAGTTGTGTATTAAGATAATGATGATAATGAGAAAGCTACTAGTAATAACAACAATAATAAAACAAGGATAATAATAATACTATTGGTTATTAAAGAATAACAGTAATAATAACGATAAAAATAGAATATAAACAAAAATGATATTAATGATGAAAATAGCAATAATAATAGTAAAAACAGAAAAAAAAAAATAATCAAAATGATAAAATTGTTATTTTTTTGTTAAATCAAGATTAGCAACATCATTATGCAAAACAAAATCGTAATCGAACTTTCACCTTTTAATTCCTTGGCGTATGTTACTCTTTTTATTATTATTATTATTATTATTATTATTCCAATTTTTTTACTTCATTGTTATTCTTTTTATTTTTATTTTTTTTTTCGTATCTAACTTTCAATATTGCTCATATTTTTGAATTTTCTTCATACTATAGTTTACATTCTCCAATTTATTTTTAAATTTATTATTTATATTTATACTTTTTTTTATTAATTTTTTAGTTAATATTTCTCATTGACGTAATCTGCACAACATTTAGCGATCGGAAATCGACTGTTATACTATACATAAAAATAATATACGCAGAGTGCATATGTTATAATTAGTTTATATTGGATTACAATATATTCTTAAAAAAAGATGAAAAACCAATAAAACTTTTATGTAACTCCTCTATCAATCTTTGCCATTGTGAACGGCCCTTTAATATTGACAATTTCATTTGGCGTTGCTGTTTTTTAATATTTTTATTTAAATTATAAGTTATTAATTATTATGTAATTTTGAATTTAAATTAAAAAATCAATATTTAAAAAAATTATTTATGGAACAAATATAAACGAATCATAATGAAAACTATAAACATGATTAATTCTTAATCTGTAAAGATTTCAAAACCATGTTCTTCAACTTGACCTCATATCGACAGCTGAAGCTTAACCAATGATTCTAGGCCTCGAGAAACACGTGACAAAAACTGGCCTATGAACTGCTATTTCAGTTGTAATAATGATGTTGATAACTGTCAGAAACAAACGTAAACGTTTGTCCAGCAGCATGGTTTTTTTTAAAGCTGAACTTAAATTATAATTAAAATCGTTTTTATAATTATAATAAATTACTAATAATAATTTATTTAACACTCATAATTATGTTTGAATTACACATAATTATTTATTTATCCTCAATTGACTATAAACATACTGTCAAAATTTAATATGGCGAATGACCTCAACGATCTAGAACCTTCGATTCTTAATACTGTTATCATAACAGCAAACTTCCTCTGAGCTGTTAAATCAACACATCCTTTTGAATCAAAAGCTAGTGGATAAAAAACATAAACTTCCAATATTGCTTTGCATTTAATGTTGTGAAAAAATTCATTATTTTTGAGCTTAGTTTATTAGTTTTGTTTTTGTTGTTACTAGTAGATGTTTAAGTCCAGTTTTTTGTGAAGATATTGAGTTATGTACGAAAAGAAACTAAGCCATATATACAAGATTATGGTGAGTATTAGTGTTAAATAATCATATTTAGCTGATAAAAAATTCAATAAAATGTGCATTTCAATTCAAATAATAGGTTTGGTAATAATTTTAGCAACATTTTTAACTATAATTTTACACTAATAGTGTATTTCATAATAATTTTTACAACTAAAACTTTTGAAAATAAGCTTTTAACAAAACCAATTTCAAAAGTACTGAATCATGAAATAATTAAATAAAAAAATGGGTGTTTTAGTTGTACCTTGGTGAAGACATCAGCCATGCACAGTTCTGATTCCACAATCATTACTGCTAGTCCCAACAGAGCGAAGATCAAACAGTAATCTGATATTCGCTTTCTCCTTTCGTAAAGCACCTGTGAGTTTGAGACGTTGGGTAGGTGAAGAATAGATGGATGAGTGGGTAGATGAATTTATGGTTAGGTGAATGTTAGATGAGTGGGTGAATTTATGGGTAAGTGGGTGGATGATGGATGGGTGGGTAGGTATATAGGTAGAGAGATGAATGGATGGATTTATGGTGGTTAGAAGGTTGATGTGGGCGATGTCATGGATGGATGGGTGAGTAGATGGGTGAATGGATAAAACAGTGAATAGATGTATAGAAAGGTAAATGAATGGATAAGAAGAAAGATTGGTGAGTGATGGATGAATGGGTGAGTTGGTAGATAGAAAGATGCAAAAAAATTTCAAGCAAATTGATCGATAGATAGATGACTGGAGAGATAGAGGGATATGAAAATATATTGGTAGATAATGTCTACTGAATTCATGGGTATGAGGGTATTAGTAGATGAATTAAATGATAAAAAATGAGATATGAATGAGGTAAAGATTTAGAAAAAACTTTTTATGACATAATTTTGAGAAACTCATGAATTTATTGAAAATTGGTTGGACGGAATAGTAAAAAGTTAGTTGGATAAAATTATTAAAGTTTTGACGAGTTTTTATAGTGATGAGTTGGTGAATGGATGAAAGAAAGCGGATCGGATGAGTGGTATTCGATGGGCAGCAAGGAATGAGGTATAAGATTTATCGTTGTTAAATGACTTTTCCATAATTCTATGCAAATATGGATGGGTCATTTGAGGAGATGATGAAATAGATTTGAGAACATGTTTGAGAAGCCTTTATTGAAACATAAAGAGAAAGATGTTGTCAGTTTTGTGGAGATAATGAGCTATAAAACAAAAAAACAAAATTAAAAAATGTGAAACAAAATTAATGGAAAATATTATGGTGGTATGTTATGGAAAGAAAATGAGAAAAAATCCATATATGGCTAGTTTTATGATATCGCTTAAAATCCTCATTTCAAAACAAAATGAAGGATAAGTTTGAACTAAAACATATGATACGTCAAGAAAGTTAAAATCAAAATGAGATGATAAAAAAACATGAAAACAAACACAAAAAATATCAAAAAAAAACAGCTGAAGGTAATATAAACTCACTTTCCTCTTCCCAAGTCTGAACCCTACGGTAGAAGGTTTGTTCCTTTTTTTGCTCTTTGCAGCAACCAGGGCAGCGTTCGATGCCACGTCGCTATCACTTCGATCTCCCTGCACACAATCGCCACAGTCACTGCAACTTGTCAGTTTCGATCGAGATTTGCTGAAAGACCGCTTGAATGTTATCGATTTTTTTTGGTTTTTTACTATTTTTGGTTGACCAATAGCGAGAGCTGGTAGGCTAGTGAGGCGAGTGGCTGTGGTGTTGCTGCAAGATTTTAAAGCAGATTTGGAGGCTGCTAGTTTCGATGCTGCCATGATGAGGGAAGATGAAGCTAGTTCTGATAGTTGAGGTTGTAGTGAAGTTTGGGATTTTTGCTGGTTGAAAGGTACTTGGCATGAAGTGGTTGGAGTGCCAGGCAGTGATTTCGAGGGCTCTAGAGAAGTTGGTCTATAGGCTTTTTGAGACAAAAGAGGCTCTTTACTGTTTGGAAAAGTTTCTGGAGAGTCTGGTCTGTCATCGTCAAGGCGGGATTGAGATTGGAATAAAATATTTTCGATACAAAAACTGCGCCTGTGTTCTCTGATAGCAGAGAGGTTGGGTGTTTGTGGTTTGGGATTCAACAGTTGTTTTGAGTTGTGAGAAGGCTGAGCAGATAGATTGGGTGGATGAAGAAGAGGTTTTGAGCTGCTAGAATTATTTGAAATAGACTGATGAAACGGTTGAACTGATAGTGATGTTGGAATTGGATTTTCAATGGCTGGAAGTGAAGAAGATAAACTTTTTGAATTGCTTTGAATGGGATTCAAGTGACACGAAGTATATACAAAAGAACTTGCCAATGGCGGCTTGGATGTGGGAGTGCAGATGAATGGAGCATAACTTGAAGCCCTTGAAGAACCATTTTGAGGAAATATGGCAGTGCTTTGAGGCTGGTTGAGAGGTAGCGTCAACTGAGATGTTTTGGGAGGAGGTTTGGATAGATTATTGGTTGAAGAAGCTTGAGAGTAAATGATTGGATCATTTCGACTTTTTCTACAAGATGATAAATTTACATTTGAAGTTTGTTGGAGGATCGGGTAGCATGAAAGATGGTTTTGGTAAGGAATGGATGGACTGATCAAAGATGTGCAATATACATTACTACTTGATGCTAAATAATTACTTATATGACTTGTTGAATTTGAAAAAAAATGATCAGGGGGTTTTGTTTGGGATTGAGTAGATGAGATGAGGGGTCTATTTGAATCGTTGGCAAGATTAATTGAGGGATGTGAGTAGATGTAGGATGGAGAGTTGATGGAGGTGCTTGAAGGAATGGAGGCATATGATGGGGATGTAGAAGAACAAGTTGGTGGATAAATAGGTGAGATAATTGGTTGGTTTTGGTGGGAAAAGATGGGCGAAATGATGGGTGGAGAAGATTGCAGAAATGGTTGTGTGGATGGAGAGATCTTATTCCATGAATCGTTTAAAGAATGGTGTTTGAAGAATAAGGATAATGGTGGTGACCTCGAGGTTTTATAATGTTTGAATAGGTTTTTCGGTTGTTTTTGAGATCGTCTTTGCTCATTTTGGACTTCTTGCTTAAAGCTTAAACTCTCATGTTGTTGTTTCTGTTGCTTATATTGTGGATTCTGCTTTCCCTGGTATAAATTCTGTTGCAGCTCGTAACTTTTTTGTTGCGATTCATAACTTTTTTGTTGCGGATCAAACCTTTTTTGTTGCGGTTCAAAATTTTGTTGTTGAGAGACTTTATTTTGTTGCGAAACTCTTTGTTCGTTTATTACATCCACTTGTTGCTCATCTTCATAACAAGAAATTTGTTGTTTCAAGGCTTTTATGTTATTCCTTCGAATGTTCATATTTAGTTTTTATTTTCCCTTCATTTGTTCTTATTATTTTTTTCTACCATTAGTTGTGTTTTTATTCTTGTTTTTCATTACATTTTTGTTTTATTAACGTATTTTTTTTGCACGATTTGTTTTGTTGAATTTTTTGTTATTTGGTTGTGTTTTAATGGTTTTTTTGTATCATTTTCTGGAAATATGTTTGTTTAAACTCACATAAACTGTATATAAACAACCTGTTATTTAAACAAAGTGTAAACTCTACTCTATAGGTAATCATATCGATTGAATTTTGTCTTATCATAATTTTTAGTTAAAAAAACAGATGATGAAAAGAACGAAGAAGCTACATAGTCTAATAATATGAACAATTTAATACAATCATAATAATAATTGAATACAACAACAAATATGATAATAATAATAAAAAACAAGATAAAATTATGAAATTATTGGTGGAAAAAAGGTAAAACAAACTTATGGCAAAAATAGTTATATTTTGATAATAAGGAAAAAGATGATTAAATATGCAAAAGAAAGTTAATGTTTAATCTTAATTCTGAACCTTTAAGGTGATAAAACAGGTTTGTATTACTCATAAAACAATGAGAATATAAACTATTCAATTTTAATAATAATAATTTAAATGATAAAAATAATATACAAGCAATCATAACAATCAAATTTTGCTATCGTTGTTGGGGTTTTCTGAAACTAATATACTTCGCCTATTAAAAGGCAAAAAACAATATTAACACTTACATAAAAAATGTTTTCGGAGCTTTCTATCCTCCCATTCAACTAACATCCAAGTTTCTTTTTTACTTACAATTAACTTTTAACTGTTAAATAATCTTTAAATCAGAACAAATCATAAAAGTTCAAATACATAAATCCAACGACTAGCAATCAAAATGAAATGAAAAAAAAAACTAATTTTCATTAAATATTCATTAATTATTTTATTTAAAATCGTCAAGCTTTTCAATACATTTTGATAACAAAAGATGAACACTATCAAATATGTATCAGTTAGGTTATCCTCATCTCTATTCTCCTTTCTCTTCTCACCATCTCACCTCTAATATATATATATATATATATATATATATATATATATATATATATATATATATATATATGTTCTTTTTATGTAGTTTTGTTATAGAAGCAATATAGATTTGTGCCTGGTATATATATAGAATTCCTTGTATTTTATAAATATAAGTGAGTTTTTGTTTACAATGTATATATGTATATTTTGTTTTATCATTTATAACATAAATCAAGTTACCTTTGAATGAAATATTGCATTATCATTCAGTTGTGTATATACCTTATATAGAAGCACATAAATACAATTCTCTTTTACATTCATTTTTTGAGTTTTGTAGCGTTTGTTTCAATTATAAATCAATTTTCTTAATAATTTTATTGATACCTTTGCATTTTTAGCCACCTAAGCAAATAGGTTTTACCTTGTTTGGGACTCAGTCTAGGGAGAATATTTGGATCAACCTACTTTTAGGCAATTCTATTAAACAAAATAAGCTATTCGAGGAATTTTTATGTTCAGAACTTTGAGTGCAATACGTTTTTAATTTTGTTTATTTTGGTTTGCTTTATGGCATTGTTGAATCTAGTTCGTTTTCTCTTTTGTGAAAAAATCAATTTCCTTTTAGTTTTTTGAATCTCCTGAGTTGAAATTTAAATTTTTTATTGAATAATAAAACAAAAATATAAGTATTTTACTTGAAAAATTTTGCAAAATATTCTCAGAGCACTGAAAAAAATTTAGAAAAATAAGCTGTTTCACGATTCTTCAAAATAATTGAAACACAATAACTCAAATAAAATAAAGTCTTTTGTTTCAAACTGAAAATAACATAGATAGATGGATTTCTTAAAAATTTTAATACTCAATATACCTTTACAAGTATCAATCTATATGAATGAACGCAAAACCTAGTTACTGAACTCACAGTAAATATTAGACTAAATTGAAATATAATGAAATTCACAAAATGATACTAAATGCAAGCCGATGGAAACACCAGAAATCAGCAGACAATGTAATGAAACGATAATATAATTAGCATAGAGAAAACCTCATACGAATACTCTGTAATGTAATGTAATGTGATATTTATAAAGCGCTTTTTCTTATGAATCAAAGCGTTTGCTACAAATTTAATGTAGCGAAAACACTGTGGAACAGGTGCTTATTGTCGGCCAACGCGGGATCGAGTCAGGTAACTAGATAATTAGTCTAATGCTCAACCATTGAGCTATGAGGCCAACTGCACACTTTTGATTTTAAAGTTATCAAAATCATAAACAAATAAACCTATACGATTAAGTTATGAAAATGTTCAGTATTTTTTTATGATTTCTTTGAAATTGTTAATTTAAATTTATTTAATTATTATTTGAAACCTCTAAGCATTTTATATCAATAGTTCAATAGAGATCTTTACATTAGAAAACTGAGTTTTAAGTATGATTTTTGTCATAATGAGTACAAAAATTGATCAAATGAAATTATGATTTATGTTATTTCAAGTATAAACGTTAACTTTTTAAATTATTAATTGGAAAAATACACACATTTTTCAACAAGTCACAATTGAGAACAGAGTCAAAAGAATAAATATAACAAGTTTTGAAAAATTATTTTGAAAATAATTGAGAAAATGTTTTGGATAATTAAAAGATAAAAAATGTTTTCCAAAAAGTGAACTTTTTGAACATTTGACGATAAAACTAAACTAAACTTCATAACCAATTAAGATTCTATAGTAATAAAAAAATAGAATCAAAAATGTTTTATATTTAACTCAATAGCAATTTCTAAATAATAAAAATAAAAATCAATATAATATTCTTTTATAATTACAAAAAGTTTACATTGTAATCTTGCATAAAAACGATAAAAACATGATTTTAATTTGATCATTATGTTTTCAATGAAATTATAAATTCAACATTTCAACACAATATCAATTAATATGACAACACACCACTCGTCTAGAGCTACAAAAATGAAAAATCAAAAGCACCATCTAGCGAATAGAAAAAAGAACAAGGCACACATTACAAAATGGTTGATTTCAATGAAGACTGTCTACGATGTGGGTGGTTGTGTCTTAGAGGGTTTAAATATGGATGCCTGGGTTTCTCTCTAGTGGATATGTAATTGGTCTGTTGGTCGATAGAGTTATGTTGTTGTTGGTCTTGTGCGTGATGGAAGTTTTGCGAATGTGATTCTTGGTTCGTCTGGCTCAAAAACAAATGAGGTTGGTATTTATGTTGATTGTTTGAAACAATCTCGTTGTTCATTTGATTGTTTTTCATCAAAATATTATTATTGTTATTATTATCGTTTAAATCATTGATATTCTGAGAGCTTGAAAAAGTGTTATGATCAACAAAGATGGCGGGATAATTGAGAAGAGGTTTAGTATGCCTCTGTAGCGTGGAAGTTTTCTTGAGAGTGGGTGAAGCTGGCATATTATTTTGGGGATGAAGCATAGAGAAGAATGGGTAATGATTATAAGAGTTTTTAGTTGCATCTATATAGACAACAGTATTGGATGAAGAACGTGTGACGTCACTTCCAGCTTCATCATCTTGTATTTGCTGACATCTAAAACATTGCTGCGTCGAATCAACAATATCTAAACTCTGATGGTTGAAGTGCGACGGTGGTATGTAGACGTTTTTAGTCGCAGATGCTTCTGGGTAAGATGCTTGGTTGAATGTGTTCAAGGGATTCAGACTTTCGATACTGTTGTTTAGACCATTTTCGTTGTCGTCGTCTTCAGCTTCGTTTGATCTGTATTTGCCGAGAAGTTTTGTTGATGGTGGCGTTTGGGAACTGAATGTTTGTAGGGTTATACATCCTCTATAAGGTTAAATAATAAAGATGAAAAATAAAAATAAAAGCAATAATAATAAAAAAAATAATGATAAAAGATTATCGAATGTATAAAAAAACAATGAAGTCAAAAATGATACTAGTAACCACCATCATCCTTATATATTTAGCATTCGTAGTAATGGATATAATAATACAATTGAAAAAATAAACATATCGAGTTGAATAAAATATTGAAAAATGAAGAGATATTATGAAACACAATAACCACAATTAATAAAGAATATTTTAGAAAACCTGAATATAATATTAGTGTTTAAAAACGTTCTTTCTACCTTCCATCGCTAAAAAACTTACTTTTTGATTCCAGTACAGCTTTCGTTCCTTGAATACAACAGCTCTTTTTCAAAAACTATAAATAAATTATTTCATTATTGGTGTTCTAGTGTTTGAATATGGGATTGTGATGCAATGAGATAAAAGCATTGTAGTTTAAGTTATCATTAATTTTAAGTATAGTGGTGTTATTTGTTTTAATATGATTCTGAATGATAGTTTTGTTTTATAATGAAAGAAAAAGTGTATATATTATTAAGTTTTTTCATTTTTTGTCTCTTCATATAGCGCGCTTTTTACAAAAAAAAACTGTATAAAAAACTATGATAAATGAAAAATATCCAAACCTTTATAGATCTCGCCTTTTTTTCTAGTCCCTTTTTTCTTCTTTTTTACCGCCAGCACAACCAACAGCACAAAGACTACAACGATTAAAGCACTTACCATTATGACCACCCAAAACTGATTTTCACTCATCAGTCCTATCATTCTGTCGGCTGTTGGGGTGATGGTGGGGGTGGTTGTTGGAGTAGTGAAAGTACTAAGAGTGGTAGTGATGGTGGTTGTGATGAGAGTGGTAGTGGCTGTTGTTGTGATGATAATCTTGGGATTGGTTGTTTTTTGTTTTGTAGTTTTTCAAAGAATCTTTTTTTGATAAATGCCTTTTTTTATAAAACCTAAAAACCGTTTAATGGATGAAAAATAAATGTTTCGAGCCTATAAAAAATTAGAACAAAAAACAAACGGGAAACGGAAAGAACAGTTTGTGACTCAATCCTGCCAAACTTGTTTTCTGCTCGACATATGTACTCTCCTTGGTCATTCTCTGTAGTGTTCTGCGTTTGCGTGTGTTTTATAAAGTGTTTTAAAAAGTTCTTTTATAGTTTTTTGTTTTCAAAGATATTTCTGGTATCCCAAAACCCGAAATAAATCTATGTCAACTTCAACCTCATTGGCTTCATCAAAACACAAACCTGAAGAACAAGGACGCCATCTATGGAGGAAAGTAAAACCTTCTTCTCATTATCATCATCAGATTTGACTCTTTTAAACCACGTGATGATTGGAGTTGGGTGCCCATTTATGGAGCACTGTAGCTTGGTGTCGTGGTGGAGGATGGTGGTAGTGTGTGGAGGGAGGGGGTTGACCAGAGTAGGAGCTGAAGCTGTAAGGGGAGGATAAGTGAAGAGTTTGGTAAGGTGTTTTGTGGTGTGGAGGTTTGTAGGGTTCTAGTGTGGTTCAATTGTGTTTTAACGGGTTTGTTGCAGCTGTTAATGTTTTAGTTGTGTTTTGTTGTGGCTTGAAAAATATTTTCAAAACTTGATTAGTTATATAAGCCTAAGTTATATTATGGCGAACAAAATGATGTTTTTTAATGGATTTCTTGTTTGATGAACACCATTTGTTTGCCGTCAACAACGATGATTTGAGTGAATGATCTCAGAAAAAATAAAACTAAGAGATTTGATGCCACTCAATTATTCATAAAATGGTTTTTCAAAAAATTTTGAAATCAATAATTCAAAAAAATTTTGAGAAAAATAATTGTTTAAGAAGAGAAACTTTTTTTCACGAAACTCAAAACAACTTCGAAGATAATGACTTTCCATAATTATTTCAGCATTTTTTTTTTTTTATTATTTTATTATTATTATTATTAAAAGATTTTTTAATTGTTTTGATTATTATTTTCATTTCGAAAATTTTTGTTATTTTTATTCATGTTGTTATTATTAAAATTAATGTAATTCACCTTTCACCGTAAGAATGATATTCCGGATAATGGTTCCATGGATATTTGAAGCCCTTATCTGCACGTTCATTATGAAAATTATTATTATTATTATTGTTGTTATTATTATTATTATTATATTATTATTATTATTATATTATTACTATTATTATTATTATTATTATTATTATTATTATTATTATTATTATTATTATTATTATTATTATTATTATTATTATTATTATTATTATTATTATTATTATTATTATATTATATTATTATTATTATATTATTATTATATTATTATTATTATTATTATTATATTATATTATTATTATTATATTATTATTATATTATTATTATTATTATTATTTATATTATTATTATTATTATTATTATCTTATTATATTATTACTATTATTATTATTATAATTATATTATTACTATTATTATTATTATTATTATTATTACTATTATATTATGATTATTATTATATTATTATTATTATTATTATTATTATTATTATTATTATTATTATTATTATTATTATTATTATTATTATTATTATTATTTTTATTATTATTAATATTATTATTATTTATATTATTATTATTATTATTATTATTATTATTATTATTATTATTATTATTATTATTATTATTATTATTATTATTATTATTATATTATTATTATTATCATTATATTATTACTATTATTATTATTATTATTAATATTATTATTATTATTATATTATTATTGTTGTTGTTGTTTTCATTATTATCATCATTATTGTTCTTATTGCTATTATTATTGTTTTTTTTTATTACTATTATTCGTATTATTATTAACTCTAGAGTTATTAATATTGTTATTATTATTATTAATATTACAATTCTTATCACTATTATTGCTTAGATTATTTGTTCTATCATAATTAATTTTAAATTCAGTATATATTTTCTTCATTTACTATTAGTGGATCAGCAGGTATTGTTAAGTAAAGCCATATTGGTATAATATATTATATACTCTAAATTCAACCCTAAGACACAGGGTTTAAAACCTGGACAAGGCAACTATCAGCTGCTACTACTAAATACATCTTCAGCGTTCCTCCATTTGCCACTACTTTTGGGTTGTCTGTGTAAAAGAATGGTGGGTGGTTGGATGAAAAAGGGGTAATAGATGAACATGGATAAAGAAATGGTAGGAGGATGTATGGATAATGGATGAATGGGTGGAGGAACGAATGAATTAATAATGATGTTCAAATGAATGAAAGATTATTTATTTGGTGGTTTTTAAAAAAATAAATATAAAAAAATGAAATAGCTGATCAAGATAGTAAGCAAACACATAAGTAAATGAATAACGTAAAAAATGACGTATAAGATGACGTCAAAAATCATTCACAAAATTGATGCAGGAAAAGCATACCTATGATATGTTTATTTGTCTGTTATTAGGTCACTTGGTGTTTGTTTAACTTTCAAAACACAGTTTTTGCATGTAAATAGCTTATGAGAAAAAAAGTGAGAGATTGGTAGGTGAATTTCGTTTGAATGGTTTGGTTTTCTAGATTCATAATTGGCGGCTTAAAACAATATGACAAGTCTGCTCCATGAAAAATTCGTTTTCATTATTTTATTAATAAATGAATTACTTAATTAAAAAAACTGACAACGTTGAAAAACATTTTTTTTGTTTTATGAAAATTTAAGAAATAAGCCACCAACTTGATTGGATTTTTCCATTCAAAAACCATTGAACTTCCGCTCTGGGACTTCCGGTTGGCATTGAAACGATAGTGATGTTGTCACCGTCATCAACATTCAGGGTGGGTCTAAACGGCACATCTTCATGCCAGCAAGGTGGCGCTAAAAAAATTAAAAGTGGTTTTTTGAGATTAAAAAAAATTAATTGAAAAGTAGAAATAAAAATTAAATTTTTTAAATTTAGTTTTCTCCACATTAATCGAACGACTTTTTTTCAATTTTTTCAACTTTAATTTTTTTTGAATTTATAAAACCATTTTCAACAATTAAAAATTAAATTGGTTGAAATAAATTTCCAATATATTTCAATTTCCAGCTTTTCAATCTTTTTTTTTTTTCATTTATCTTTTTTTAACTCAATTTAAATGTCCGATTTTTTTCAGTTCTGAATTCAATTTTAATTAAAAATTTCATTTCAAAAATAACTCAACATACATCGAATTAAATACAAAATTATTTGAAATTTTACAGTCTCACAATTACTCCTAAAGAACCAACCTGTTGAATCAATCACAGGCATTTGTGCCCACATCATAACATACACATGTGATGATGAAAAAATATTCAGAGTAAAACTTAGAGTATCTTTTTCAAGTGAATTTATCAAATTTAAAGACATTCAGAACATTCAATAAAATGCCATTTTATAAACCCGCATCTGTCTCGTTTTTGATTGACTTTATTAATTTCCTTCCTCCACACAACAATAGCATCTCAAAATTGAAAAATTTCTCATTATAGTTGAAAGAAAGCGATTCTTAAAATTGTCATAGGTTTTTTCCTTTATTTTCTAAGTGATTCTTTCAGTTAAAAGCCACAGTAGGAGGGATGGTTAAGTATGGATAAAACTTAAATCAGTGTAAGATAGTGGCTAAAAGTGAAGTTTTTTATTATATAGAATTAAAACTGAAAAAGTGAGATAGAAGATGAAGGAAAATTTTAATCAAATAGGAATTAAACTGTAAAAAATTTAAGATAAAAGTTGAAAAAATTTTATATCAAAAATACTCAAAGCCTTAAACGTTTTTGGTTCTACCCCTGATTGTGCTACTGTACATGTATCAGTATCAACGAAAACCATTAAGATACCAACTCTTCTGCTCAAAGCAACAATTGATATTGCAAGTGAAAGAAGCAGTAACCAATGATATTTTGGATGTGATTTCTCATAGAACTGCTAGCATAGACTAATATCCAACTTGGAAACCATTGTGCATTACAATTTGACGTATGGGCACTTGAGTTGCCTCGCTTGTGTCAACTAGCCTCATCAGTCAAGACATGCGATAAAGATACAAAAATACCAATTTATTTGAAGCTCCCAAAAAATCTAGTTTGAATTAAATTTTTTTTATTTATATAAAAACTTTCTATGACTGTATGGTCTAAGTTTTATGGAGTTCACATCAAAAAAATTTTGCTTCGTTAACAATAATTTAAGAGTAAAATATAAAACTTGGAATCATTCTAAAAATTTTTATTCCAATTCTCAAAAAAAAATCTCAACAAATGGTTGATCATTAAATTATCCTTTAATATTTCAACAGTGAAGCCTGAAAATAGAAACTATGTTTTTTATCTAATTATTAGACTAAATATTTCATTGGAAATCTGACAATGGAGCAAGCCAATCAGCAATGTTTTCAATGGTGACCAATTTTCCGACTCCTCTTGAAATATTAATTTTTTTACGACTACATCAGTGGAAAATGAAGAAAATTTTGAAATTTTTAAAAAATAAATGCTTGAAAATGATGGAAAAGTTATTTTTTCTAACTTTGATAAAACTCAGCCAAATATGATTTTGGCGATGTGATAAAATGCGAAAAGCTAGCATATATGCATTCAACTTTTAGCCAGAATTTTTTTTTATTGAAGGCCACTGAGGAAGAAAGAATTATATATACTTTTTATTTATTTACTAATTTATTTGAATTAATGCATTGTAGATTAATATTAGACTTCAATCAAAGAAATATAAATCCTAATATTTCAACACACCTTTCACTTCATAACGTTTATAATAAACATCCCAACCACATTAATTAAATTTTCTTCAATAAACAAAAACAAAAAAAACTTTGACATAAAGACAATTCTAGATGCGGCTTAGCCACTTAAGACGGGATGTGATCAACCGCGTGACGTGGGTTCAAATCCAAAAAAAAATCTCAAATTTTGGGTTACTTATAGAGTGAACAAAATGATAATCACCAATGTTTTTATAGTTGCTCGAGTGGAACACCTTAACAAGAGTCCGTACTGTTTAAAAATGAAACCAGAACATGTGCGCAAAAAAAACAAAAAATGTGAAAGCTTTTGAAAGAAAAGAAATAGGTGGAAAATATTCGAGAAGCGGAAAATTAGGGAAAACTAAAATAAGTTTGACAATGCAACAAAAGAAAAAGAACGAAAAAGCGATGAAAAAAGAAGTTGTGAAAAAAAAGATAAAAATGGAATTTTTTTTGAATTTAATCTCTCAAAAAGTGACTTAAAAAAATATGGCGTCACAAAAATGCCTTCATTAATTTTTTCATATTGCATTTCATGTCTACTCAAGCCAAAACTGTATTCTCTAACTTGACTAGTAGCACAGTGTCAAAAACACATGTTAAACTAGTGAAAAACGACAAAAATAAAGGAAGACGACACGCAACCACAAACACGCACAAAAAATTCCCATAAGATGTCTTACTCACCATATTAACAAAACATTATCTAGCTAATACATATCTTCATCCAAGGAAGACTATCAACCACACAACACAATGCATACGATAAGTTGATATACATATAAAAATAGGTATACATACCAAACTATCATAAAACTCATACAAATGCATGAATTCCACCAAATTCTAATCACCCCACAACTAGCTTATTTACAACACAACACACTTCACCAATCTTTCACCATACATATACTCCATTTTCTCTCTCTTTCCTTTACCTCCCCCCCCCCCAACTCACAGTCAACACTTAAACGTATCAGATGTGGCTTCGATACACCACATTTGTTGGTGGCCACACATTCATAACTTCCCTCATCATCTCTCGCGGCTTTACTGATCACTAACTCACCACCATTTGAGGAAAACTTCACCCTTGAGTTGTTTAGAACTCCTACTAGTTTTGTCCAGGTTATTTTCGATTCTGGCCTGGTGGAATGAAGGTTAGGTTGGAGAATGAATGGTGTGGTAGGGTTAGGCTAATATGTCAGATTTGGTTTTGAGTTTATAGAAGATTAATTTTTTTAGTTTTAATAATTATTGGCTGTTTTTTTTTATTTGGATTAAGATTGAATTTGATTTATTTTGAAAGTAATTTTTTTTTGGTTTTTGTTAATAATTAAAATTATTTTGTAATCATTTTTAAAATTTTAACTACACTAAAAAATAATAGACTTGGTAAATTTATTTTCTATAACAAAAAAGATATCTGGCAAGATGTCAGTTAGAACTGAAGTTTTGAAAGAGTTCCTCACTCGCACCATCAAATGGATTAAAAATTCTATGAGAAAATTCGAAAAAGATTCAGAAATAATTTCTTTTCCAAAACTCTAATTAAATTTTGAATCATTGTATTATAAAATACAAACAAAAAATACAAATTAAATTGCGTGCCATTACCAAAACATGCTACAGTTTGTATTATTCTAAGTATTTCTATAACATGTATTTTTCTTTCAAATCAATATATTGTTTCATGACTTTTATTTCAAAATATGGCGTAATTACAAAAAATTCAAACTTAGGGTGCAAACATGAAGTTAGGAAAACTGGTTGTGAGCTGTTTTTCTTTTTATTTAACAGTTTTCGTTAAATTTCAGTAATTTATGGCTTTTTAGAAATAAACTAAACCAGTGTTGTTCAGTTCTAGCATAAAATTTAACTTAATTAAAAGTAGCTATAAGTTCTCCTATTGCTACTACATAGTAAACTCTCACACTCAAGAATTCAAAGTATACTATAAATATGTATCATTCATTGAAATACCAACATTTTTTCAACTCAGATTAATTTAGAAATCATATAGTTAGGTGTGATATCCCTCTATTAAGTAAATAATGAAAATTTTGATTTTGTTTTTTTTCACTTACTAAATATATATTTGATGAATTAAAAAGCCTATTAGGAATCAAGTCTATATATAGATTTGACAATTATATACATTTATACACATTCTAGTGCTATTTTGTATTATTTAACAAATTCTTTATTCAATATGAAATATAAAAACGAAAAAAAAATATTCATTAACCCAAAATTCAAAAGGTTTTCGTAAAGCAAACTTACATTCTCAATTGGATTTGAGTTTGTCTTACTAAAAGCTTTTGAATTTTTGTTTAACAAATACATTATGTTCAATTTTCTACAATTGTGTCAAACTATTCTACCTCCTCATTATAAAACAAACTTCAAACTTACAAAAATGCCATCAAACTTTTTTAAGTCCGAACCCACCTCATCAAATGATTCACGTAAAAGGCTTGCTAATTTGAGTTTGACTCACGAGAATCTTGGTGACATTTCAATAAACTTTGAAATTATTCTTTTATGCTGATGATATCAAGCAAGTTTGAAACCATTTGGTGGATAAAGGGCGTTTACCCTACTGAACCTTCATGTCAAATAAAATATATCTATAATGAAATTCAAAAAAATAAAATTTAAATAAATAAATTTGAATAAATTTAAATGAAATTAAAAAATATTAATAAAAATGAACAAAAATTACTTTTAATGTATCATACACAAAGAATTATGATAATAAATGTAAGAAACAATTTTTTCATAAAAAACATCTATCAAGCCTTTAAACAGTGGGCTCTACTGCGCAATTTATAGGGCCAAAAGACCGTATCCAAAACATAGACTCATGGTTAAGCTATACTTATCATATAGTCTAACTTTTTTTTGTTTATAAATTCAAAATTTTTGAAATATATAGTGTAAATACTTTATAAAACCTATAAGATTCCATGGATGTTTTTCTCTGTGTGAAAATATTTAAAATCTAATTGATTAATTAGTATTTAAAAATGAACAGATGTTAAATGACTGATGAACTTAACTACAGGGTTTTCATAGTTATATGTGAATAGATTCGTAACAGGATAGTCTACCATTGAGAGATATACTATACTATGCATAGTACTATAGATAGAAGAAACACTAGTAATAAAGAAAATTTAATTGTCTTATTTCTTATGAAAGCCCACATGGTGAGGATTCCTTCATTATCAGATATAATTCTACACAAAGAAATAGTAAGCTGACCATTAAGTCGTCCTAATCGGGTTTAGGTTGCACAATTGAGAATCTTCACAAGGCACTATTCAGTAGAGAGAAAAGTTTGAAGTAGAGAAATAATGGCTATAGTAATTAAAAGCAGTTTTTAATATAGAAATTAACAAAGAAAGGCATGTAGAAATGAACTTTCTCCAAGCAATGGGTGAAAACCAGGTTTAAAAAATGTATACAGATATTTCACCTTTACTTTTCCTTATAGATCAAAGCAACTACAAATGTGATACAGCAAAAATACACTGTAGAGCAGATGCTAATTTTTGACCAACACGGGATCGAACCCGGTAACTTTAGATAATTAGTCTAAGGCTCTACCAGCTGAGCTACGCGGGCAGAATATAAAACTCCAAATGCTCAAAAATCTAAATAGCTTCTAAAATTAAAACAATTCATCTTACTCTCTTCAACTCTTAAAACTCTTTAACGGTGAGTTTTTTAGTCTTCTGAGATAAATAACTTTAATTATATTTCATTTCAAAATATTGATGTCTTTTATGAGTTGTCTATTTTATTTTGTTAATACTTTTTCAATAGAAATATATGAGAACTATCAAATGCGCAATTCTCACTTAGAGTTTTGGTGATGAAATTTTAATATAATTATTATTCTCGTTATTAATTTGATTTTTATTATTATCCGTTCGCAAACTATTTGTTTAAAAAAATGAAACTTTCAAAAAAAATTTTTGAGAATTTAATTAAAAAAGCAGAGAAAAACTTAAAAATAGAAATTTTCAAAAGGGCAGCTTGGACTGATATTTATAAGGGCTTCTATGCCTGGTCATAGCAAGGATTTAATTGGATTGTGGCTGCACCAGGAAATTTAACCGTGCGTTTGTAAGTATGTATAAAAAACTAAATTAATTAAAAAAAAAAGTGGTTTTATTATTTGAAAGTTTGAATTATTTTACGAGGAAGTTAATAAGGAATACTGGTAATATTTTATTTAAATATTGACATTACTTTGAAAAAAAACTGGAATTAATATCGAGAAATCGAGAGTATGTAATGTAATGTAATGCGGTATTTATAAAGCGCTTTTCCTTATTGATCAAAGCGTTTGCTATAAATTTAATGTAACGAAAACACACTGTGGAACAGGTGCTAATTGTCGGCCCACGCGGGATTGAACCCGGTAACTTTAGCTTATTATTCTAATGCTCAACCATTGAGCTATGGGGCCGACATATATATAGGAAAAAAGTTTAATTTTTATTGAAGAAATCAAAAAAATATGTGAAAAAAAAGAGTAAGTTGGGTTATTTGATTAAGAAAAGTTGGAAAACTTCTAAAATAAGAAATTCAAGAATTGAGAAAAATTTTGATTGAATGGAAAACAAATAGAGAAATTCTTATAAAATTTCACTGAAATATTACTTCAAAGATTTTGAAAACAAAAAATTCTCTCAAAATTTTAATTTCTTTATGTATTTCATTATCATTTTTTTGATTTCTCATAATATATCCATGTTTTTCGTTATAACAACAACAAAAACAAACGTTGAACAGTTACAATATTCATTCAGCTATTCATTAAGAATAACACTCAAAACATATTTGAATTTTAAACTGTTTCCATGTTCTATTAAAACGTTAATGCCTTTTTAATTCCGTTTTTATTGTTCTCTTTCCTTTGAATCTGCGAGTATGTTATCTTTCTCGAGACTGCTTGCATATCGTCATCCTCCCAATAAAAATATCTTAAGCATTATCTTTCTTTTACGATCTTCTTATCAAAATACCACTGTTATCTTCTTTTTTTAGTTTTTTTCATATCATTTTTTGTAGTTTTTAAGCTGCGACCTTTCCATCGCTTCTTCATAATTTTTTTTACTTACTTTTTTCTTCATATCTATGTTTTCCTCAGTTTCCAACCTTCCTTTCATATTTATATCGGTCTAACAGTTTTTCTCTTCATATATTATTCTGACCATCTGTATCCTTTTCATGCTTATCATCATCATAACATCAAAAAGATTCTAAAAATGATGCACTAAATAATCTTCTTATCATTTTGTTCTCATGTTTTAAATTCATCATCATCATCCTCTTCTTTTTTTATTTTTTCTTATCTCCATCACTACTGAAACCACTACAACCTTCTTCCCCACCACCATCACAAACAATCCCTACAACGCTTCAGAACCAATAAAATTAAAGGCCTGTACTGAGCCATGGTTTCCAACATAGACGGCTGTATTTTAACATAGTAGAAGGGCTTTGCTTCCGGGTTGATTTTCAAGGTTTCTAATTGAGAATGCATCTGTACTTCAGTGTACTTAATTAGTTTACTAGTATTACATCAGTTTCATTTTTAGTATGAGAATAAGTTTGCTTGGGTAATGAATTATGACAGGGTTTTACTTGTTGACAATTTTAGCTCAATAAAAATTTTCATTAAATGTTTCTACAAATCCTCATAACCTGGAACTTCATTGTAAAAGTTCAAGTCTACATACAAAATTTTTTCTAGATTATTATTATTACTATCTCAAATATGAGCAAGTCGATATAAACGTTCAGTTTCAGTCTTAACTTTGGAAACATTTTTGTTTTTTTTGATAAAACTTAGTTTTTTTCAAATTATATATCTATTTTTTCAAAGTTTCAAACTATGACTAATGATACTAGGATAAGACTTAATTCTTTGAACAAAAAAGCCATATATAACAGTTTTAAAAACTTATTCATTACGTGAAACATTATTTCAAAAAGTGTTTAGAAACGCCTGTTCGTTTGAGGCACTTCCGGCCGTTAAGTTGATATTTGTTTTGCTGAAATGAATTTAATGCCTGTTTTTATGCACTACAATCGAATAAAATTGAATTTTATTTAATAAATAAATTACGTCAAACAATAGAAAACCTTAGCATGCCTAATAAATCGTGTGCTTTTTGTCAGACTAATAGTTCCATATCCAATTTATTTTGTTTTCATTTTGTATTGTATTAATATTATATCAAATTTATATTATATTGCGTTATATTCATATTATATTCAGTTTATATAATTGTCTTATTTATTTTTATGTCATTTTGATTCCCTACCTTTTCCACATTTGTTCTGGAATACTTTGGCTTTACGTTTGAAAGTTATTTTATGATCTTCAATTTACAATTTACATTTCTTTAAACATTTTATATAACCTTTTTATCTTTTTAATCTTTTTTCTCACATTTAATCAAACTTAAATGCAATAAAATCACGATTTGAATGCGAAAAATTCAGACTCTTAAATTCACAATCAAAGACCCTAAGACATCAATCTAACTTTGACGAGAAAATACATTTCATTTTCTTGGTTTTTCCTTCCAGCACCACATCTTCTTTAGGGCTCGACCATTGCAGTTTTGGGGGTGTACAGTCTGGAAAATATTTTTAATACTTTATTTTCAAGCGTTGAAAGTATAGTTGAGACAATTCAGCGTTTTGAACAATACTTTTTTTTTATCAACCATAAGTCATATTGGGGTTTCAATAGCTCAACGATGTTTCACAAGGCACAACTTTTTGTGTACTTCATGGTACACTAAATTGTACTTAATAAGTACGCAAGAAAGTCTTAGGAGATGATTTAAACGTATCTCTTACGATTTTGAATTCCCATAAAAGTAAATGAAATTCTGAAATTGATTTTACGTTATATAAACGAGAAATTAGTTCAATATATTATTTATCTATTTTTTTCATAGCGAGTATCCAGCATGGCATCGTTAGTTAGCTGAGGATGATAAACTTAATTATAACATAAAGCTTTTTTCTCATTAACTTTCCCATATAGTAGTAGTAGTTGTAGTAGTAGTAGTAGTAGTAGTAGTAGTAGTAGTAGTAGTAGTAGTAGTAGTAGTAGTAGTAGTAGTAGTAGTAGTAGTAGTAGTAGTAGTAGTAGTAGTAGTAGTAGTAGTAGTAGTAGTAGTAGTAGTAGTAGTAGTAGTAGTAGTAGTAGTAGTAGTAGTAGTAGTAGTAGTAGTAGTAGTAGTAGTAGTAGTAGTAGTAGTAGTAGTAGTAGTAGTAGTAGTAGTAGTAGTAGTAGTAGTAGTAGTAGTAGTAGTAGTAGTAGTAGTAGTAGTAGTAGTAGTAGTAGTAGTAGTAGTAGTAGTAGTAGTAGTAGTAGTAGTAGTAGTAGTAGTAGTAGTAGTAGTAGTAGTAGTAGTAGTAGTAGTAGTAGTAGTAGTAGTAGTAGTAGTAGTAGTAGTAGTAGTAGTAGTAGTAGTAGTAGTAGTAGTAGTAGTAGTAGTAGTAGTAGTAGTAGTAGTAGTAGTAGTAGTAGTAGTAGTAGTAGTAGTAGTAGTAGTAGTAGTAGTAGTAGTAGTAGTAGTAGTAGTAGTAGTAGTAGTAGTAGTAGTAGTAGTAGTAGTAGTAGTAGTAGTAGTAGTAGTAGTAGTAGTAGTAGTAGTAGTAGTAGTAGTAGTAGTAGTAGTAGTAGTAGTAGTAGTAGTAGTAGTAGTAGTAGTAGTAGTAGTAGTAGTAGTAGTAGTAGTAGTAGTAGTAGTAGTAGTAGTAGTAGTAGTAGTAGTAGTAGTAGTAGTAGTAGTAGTAGTAGTAGTAGTAGTAGTAGTAGTAGTAGTAGTAGTAGTAGTAGTAGTAGTAGTAGTAGTAGTAGTAGTAGTAGTAGTAGTAGTAGTAGTAGTAGTAGTAGTAGTAGTAGTAGTAGTAGTAGTAGTAGTAGTAGTAGTAGTAGTAGTAGTAGTAGTAGTAGTAGTAGTAGTAGTAGTAGTAGTAGTAGTAGTAGTAATACTAAAAGTAGGAATGGTGATAGTAGATAACTAATATTTTCAAACTCTAACTTAATAACTCACTAGAAAATAAAGATTTTTTTGAATTTATCGTATGAGTTGCAAATACCAGCCATAAAACAAAACTTTATTATATAAAAAATGCTTTTTTTCCATGTTTTGAATTAATTTAAAATAGTGAAAAGATTAAACTTATTTAGACTGATTTATATTGGATGGGTGGTTAGAAAACCTTTTACATACACACTACCAAATCAAATACAAAATATTAAAAACATATAACCCTAATAAAAATAAAATTATTATCAATAATGAAATAATAATCAAAACATTATATATAAAAACGTAAAAGTTAAAATCTCTGTTACATCTCCCGCATAAGAGAATCAGGAAAACTCATAATCATTTGTTACATCACCCATCTTCATTCCACTATTTTATGTAATTATAGAGCAAAATCTACCTATATAACACAAACTATCATAGATTTTCAATCTATTACTTCAAACTCTCGCGCCAGATTTCACTCCCAACTACCTCCAACCCCAACTTTTTGCTTCAATAATGAAAATTTATAAAAACACCCATCTAACCGCTGGAACCCATCCAACTATCATGGTAACACTCCAATCTATCACAGAAACACAAAAATACTCACTTTGGAAACCTCTGTAGGCTTGGTGTACATTCGATCCTGGAATCTCTTCATAACCTCGCTTATCATATCCACCTGAAGATTTTGGATTCACAAATATTGCGTCATATTTGATAATATATTTTATCCGATTGAGGTTTGGTAAGATTCCTTGGATGGTTTGTGATGAAGTCGGTTAACTAGTTTGACTTATTTGTATTTAAACTATATAAATAAATTTTTTAGATATAATTTGATGATTTTAGTTTGAGTAATTTTAATTATTATTATGTATATGTTTAATATTCAATACTGATCGCTGATTGGTCTAAAACCAACCTTGATTCTGGTTCAAAGTCCGCTCGTTAATAGGTTGTGGTAGAATTTTCTGGAAATCTCCTTGCACATGCTTGCCTACTTTTTTGTTGTGAGCCACGCATGTGTACAAGCCACCCCTCAAATCATCTTCCTCCAAAACATAGGCAAAATGTAAACCACCTGTGAGAATTAGTTTGAGTAGGTTTCAGGGAATTTGCGATTGAAAAAGTTTCTGAGGTTTTGCTTGTTTTTTTGATAAGTTTATTTGTTCATGGATTTTATTGTTTATCATTTCTTTATACTATTTTATATATTCTATTGATTTCGAAATACATTCTTTTTCTTTCGTCTTATGTAGTTGTCATAGTTTGTGTTACATAATGTACGTTGAACAGCTGTGTTAATGATGTATTACATGTGCTTATATTGTATTACATTGTGATATGCAGAATTTGAAAAATTCAGTGTTTTTGAAATCAATTTATAGTGATTAGGTTTCAATGGTGCATTTTTATGTTAAACTCATATAAATATGTATGAAGATGGTTAAATCTCAGTTTCTGTATGACAACAATACTTTAGGTAGTGTGACTAAGTTTAGTTTTGTATCAAAAAAGTGCGTGAAAAAAACAGTCAATTGTAAGAAAAATGAAAATAAAAAACACTTTGTAATACAGGTAATATATGACAGTACAATACAATTATGAATAAGTTTATAGGGGTATGAACTTAAGAGTTTCTAGGCAACTTATCGTTGTGAATTAGATTTTTATGATAAAATTTTTTGTATTTTTAAAAATTTTTTCAGATTTAATTTTTAAAATAATGCGTTATTGAGTATATAGGAATTAATTTTTTAGGGAAGTTCAAGCTTATCATAGAATAAAAGCCTATTAGAATCAGAAATGTAGGAAATGAACTAATAATTTCCATATATGAAACCAAAAAAAAAAAAAACAAAAATAACAGCAAAAAAAAACAAAAAAAAATTGAGACGATAGAAAGACCAACACAACGAACGATTAAAAGCACAAGTATGATTCCAAGAAAATCCATCAAAATAAGAAAAAGATTGATGCCAGAAAAAAAGGGTTTCAAAAGCATCCAAACGTGTCAAGCCGAGAACGAATGCGTGGAAAGCTCATTTATGATAGATGAAGCATTATTTTTGTGTTATTGAGATCGATGTAGTTGTAAGTTTTCAAATTAGCATTTTGTAGGAAAGTAATGTGTGAAAAATTGTTACGATGGCGAAGGTAATTTTATTTGTAGATATAGTGGAATAATTTTGAAGTTGATTTTTATTTTTATTGTGCATGCAAAATTGGAACTTATTTAAGGTAATTTTGATGTTTCATTTTGGCACCTGTTTTTAAGGTTATGACAGAAAATAATTTTTTGAATATGAGTCTATTTGTATGTAGTTTGTAGTCGTTGCTCAAGATTGTTTCGATGTATTGTATTTATTTTTGTTTGATAGTGTTTTATCTTATCAATAAAAAGATTTAGATGTGTTTTGAACTTTTGCGTAATGCCCGAGGTGCAAGATTGGAAAGAAAAACAGAATGGTAGTAAAAGAAAACATTTGACATAAAAAAAAAAGTTATGATGAGAAAAAACTAGATAAATTAACAGATGA
Source organism: Pterobdella sp. o SKG-2022 (assembly GCA_964035795.1). Classification (NCBI taxonomy): domain Eukaryota; kingdom Metazoa; phylum Annelida; class Clitellata; order Hirudinida; family Piscicolidae; genus Pterobdella; species Pterobdella occidentalis. The sequence continues at coordinate 7,732,508 of OZ038325.1, read as the reverse complement.
AATGAGAAAAAAGCAAAAGAAGAAAAGAATTTAATAAAACAAAATAAATGAACACGAGAACTAGGTGTTATAGAAATATAAAAAAATTAAAATAGAGAAAAGTTCAAATGTGACCAAATCAAAAAAATTTTTTTTTAATTTTTTACAGAAAAAGATGAAAATTATAATTTTAAAAACGGATCCTTATAAAAGCCTATAAAAGTTTTGAAAAAATTTAAAAAAAATTTAAAAAAAAAAAAATTTAATTGGAAAAAATAATTATTCAAGATGAATAAAATGGAAATCCATTAGAAAAGTCAATTTTGAGATTGATACAGTGGAAAACTCACAGTGAAGTTTAATGAAAAAAAATAATTCTAATAAAAAATGAAAAATCATTTCCAAAAAATATTTTCAGCAAAAAAAAACAAAATTTGTAGTTTTTTTATTAAAAAATAACAAATTCAATATAGAAATTTTTTATTGAGATGAAAACGCAATATAACTCATGAAAATGGAAAAAAAATTATCAAAAAACGAACCAAGATTTGTATGATTGATAGATGGTATGATGGATGAGAAAAAATATATATATTTATAAACATTATATACATACATATATATATATAGATATATATAACTATAGAAAAGTATATGAACTATACCATAGTTATTGGTAACAAGAAGATTTTTTCAATAAAAAAAATAATGTTGAATGAAATAAATAGTAACAATAAAAAATCAAATTAAAAAAAATGATGAAACAATGATTTAAAAATGAATAAACTAAATAAAAATAATAGTAACAATAATAAAACTCAAAAAAATAATAATGAATAATGTTAATAATAAACAAATAATAATGAATATACTGAATCGATGATTGATGGAAGCAAGCTGAGGCTAACAGGTACAAAAGATTTCATAAAAAAACTAATGAAGAAAAGAATCAAAATATTTATTAGAAATTCAATTAATATCTTTAAATTTTATTTCAATTTTTTTTTGGTTTTGAAATTATTTTGATGATACTCTAAATTGAAAATTTTAAAATTGTTAAATCAATAAAATCAATTCAAAAAGCGCAATAATAATATTTTTTATTATTTCTCCCATAAAATCTTATTAAAATGCAATAAAACGCAAAGTGGAAAAAAACAAAAATTCAAACTAAAGAATTTCTTTTTTTTAATTATACTTTTTAGTAAAAAATAAAGATTTCCTAAACTAAATCTCATTTTATTTTGATAAGGTTTTCAAAAAGTAAATTTTGTTGTGACAATTTTTGTTTTGTTAATTCGAGTCTTTTTGAAATTATTTAACTATTATTTCAATCATATATTCAAAAAAATCATTTTGGGACCAAAACTTAAAAAACGAAAAAAGATTTTTCAAAATAAAAAATGTGAAAAAAAAAAAATGAATTTTCAGCATCAATAAGAATATGTGGATAAAAAAAATTTGTTAAAAAACAAAAACAAAAAGTAATTAATAAAAACAACGTCAAAAGTTTTAAAAAAACATTAAAAAGTAAAAGAATCAATAAAAAATTACTTTTGTTTAACTTTTTCGTAATAAAAATTTATTTTCATTATTAATTTGATTGAACATGTGCTTATGGAACATTTTTGTTGAATCATTATTTCTTGATCTGTTCAGTTTCTTATTTTATATGAATATTAGTTTTTCTCATATTTAAAATTTTTCTAATCTGTTTCTAATTTCTCTTTTAAATTTTTCATTATTCAATGGTTATTCTATTTCTTGTTATTTATTTTTTCAATTTTTTGTTTTTATTTTCAACGTTTTCCTCTTCTTCAATCAATCCCACTTCACTGAAGAAAGAATGCCATTAGAATTCACAAGTCCACCATAGCAATCTTATAACATTTGGATTTTTTATCTTACAATAATATTAAAAAAATTGAAAAAAAAAATAAAATAAAAAATCAATTGATCATTTTGTGAGGCATTTCAAGTGAATAAAAAAATTGAAAAAAAGATAAAAAATAGAAAAATATATAAAAAGTTGAAAATTTAAAAAATAGCTAGACAGAAAAAGATTAAAAAAAGTTTAGAAAGTCTTAAATATTTGATGAGCAACGAAACTTTGTGGAAAAACTACAAGAAACAACGGAAAAATGTTGACAATAGTACTACTAGGACATATAAAAAATTGAAAATACAAGCAAATAAATTGATAAAAAATTTACTAGAATGCTCATCCAAGCAAACTAAAATTCTTTTTTTCAAAAATAAAATTTTTATTTCATGTCAAATTTTTTTGAAAAATTTTTTGAGATTTTAGCACCCGTGTTCTTTTTCATATTTTTAACATTATCTCTTTAAGTTTTCTTTTTTTTATTTGTACAAAAATAATTATTTTATAAATAAATTCTTTTTTATGCTAGAGATTAGAAAAGCACAAAACACGTGAAAACGTCTAGAGTCAGCTTTAATGATAAGATCAAAACCATGAAATTGAAACCAAGACTAAAACAAAAAAACTGACACGCTAAGAAAAAGAATATAAAGCAAGAAAACGATGAAGAGAGGAATTCAAACAGTTAAGAAGCAATAATTTTGTACTATTATTGTACATTTGGAAAAAATTTCACGAGAAAAATCCATTAATTTTGAATGATTCTAAGTCCATTCTTTAGTGTCGTCTCAAGCCTAGGAATGATCTCTTGTTTTAAAAATATGCATCAATGACTTTTAATACTATCTTGATTTGAGATTCCAAGTGTATGTTCGTATTATGCAATTTTAATTTGTTGTTCCCAGTCTTTTTTGAAGTTTTGTTTTGCAAATATATTTTCAAATAGAACGATGGATGGAAAAGCGGATGGATAACGGTGCATGAAGTAATATGTATAAGTTGAAGGAACATTATTCAACTTTTAGATAGGTGAAAAAATGACATTACAAATGATAGTGGCATACAACTTTTGCATATGACACTAGCTGAAGATGAAAATAGTATTATTTGAAACATGAATAACAAGAAGAATAACAAGAATAATAACAAAAATAATAACAAGAATAATAACAATAATAATAACAAGAATAATAACAATAATAATAATGGTAATATCAGTTTGGTAATGTTCATAATAATACCAACGATTAAAAAAACAATCATTAAAGTTAAAAAAAATTTTTTTTCTTTCTTCTGTTGGTTTACTTATTACTTATATGTTTCCATTTCTTATTAATTACTTTGCAGTATTTGTTTGAATGTTGTTACAGAAGTATACTCTGGCATGCATACAAAATATGAATCATCAAAATCAATTTACAGGTTTTTTTACGTTGTCATTTCCCACTCTATTGACCATTATGAACAGTCAGTTTACCTTTTTCAGTTGTACAATGTATTCTAAATCATGAAAATTTTTAAAATTTTTCAGTTTTTTAACTCAATTAGTTTACTAGTTGCCTTTTACTAATGGACTTCTGAGCTAAAATTTTGAAAATTCAATGTTCATTTTCTTCAAGTTGTTTATTCTCCAAAAACACAAAGTTTTTCATGTAGTTATTTTTATTCCTGTTTTTCTTGCACTTCATTGGGTGAAAAAAATTTTAAAAACATTGTTCATTTTGTGTTCACTTTAAGATCCATTAGAAGGAATGACTTTGAGAACAATTCTGAAACCTTATTGACAAAATACACGAATCTTTTCATGAAACTAGCCACTATTACAAAAATGAAAAAAAATGAAAATAAATTTCACGCAGACTAGAATACTTTCATCAATAAACTTTTATTTTATATGATAAAATGAACGTATCAGATAATACTGCTGTAGATGTCTTGGTAACTTGAGTTGACAGCAGTCGGGCCAGATTATCGATACTATTATGGTTTGTTAATTTTTCATTTATAGTGCTAGAAAATGTTGAATTTAGATTTAAAAAAAGTTTTTGAATCCTAAAAACTTGAAAGAATCTTTGGTGATGAAAAATATTTTTTTAAATAAATAGAAAATGAAAAAAGAAATTAATGCTTTGTTTGTTATACAACACAAAAAAAATACAATATAAAACATTTAATCCGTGGTATCGAAGATGATTTTTATTTTGATTATAAAAACTGAGTTTTTTTTTATTCATTTATTTAAAAAGTTATTTTTTTACGATAGGATTGTCAATTTGATTCCAAAAATAACTATTTAACTGAAAAGTAAAACAAAAAAATGATTTTTAAAAAACTAGCTTATAATTGAAACAGTAAAAATGAAAGAACTATTTCGAGCCTGAAGACATTCAAAAATTTACAGATAATTTAATCTGACTATAACTTTGAAAAAATACTTCATAGAAAAACCAAACTGGAAAAAAATTAGTAAACAGAAAAGTAAACCGACGCCACAACTCCGGTATAATTAATGTGGTTTTGATTCCACCAAATGCTTTTATTAAGCATGATTCATCATTTTTTTCGTTATTTTTTCTCTTAATATTTTTTTTATTTTCATAAAAAATTTATAATATTTAATAATTTTTCATTTGTTTTTTTTTATTCAATATTGATTGTTTTTATTTTTTGGTAAAAAGATTGTTAGAAAAATTCGATAAAAGATTTTTAAAGGTCTTATTACACAAAATGTTTTGAAGTCCTTAATACATTCCTGTGATCTGCCCAGAATACCAATAGAACGTGAAACCATCTCTAACCTCATCAAAATTCTCATCAATCAAACAAACCGAAAAAGTTTTAAATAAATTTAATTCATCAAGATCTTTTTTGATTTATTGCTTTGATTTTTTATTCTATAAAAGAACGAATTAAAGTAGTAGAATAATTGAATAGAACATAGATGGAACTAGCACTTGTTCCACTGTGTGATTTCACTTTTGATTTTGAAATATAAAAGTTTGCAAGAATTAATCGATGAAAAAATAGAATTAAAAGAAACAATAACAACAACAAAAAAGATTTTTATTTAAAAACTTGGTAATTAGTTTTTGTGAAGTAGGGTAGTTTTTGACTTTCAAAATTTTTTTTTATTTTTTATAGAAAAAAAAATTTTGCAAAAAATAGGAAAAACTGAAAATCAAAAAAAAAGTGAATCAATAAATTAAAAAATTTTGCTGATGAAAGCAATAAATAAATAAGTATTGAAAATTTGAACGCAGAAAAGTTAATCAAGAGAAAAATCTAAAAATGTAATTACTGAGAAAAAAATGAAAGTTCGGAAATGGATAGTGACAAAGTGAGAAATGTAGAATTTGAGTATGAAAAAAAAAACTAGAAGTTGATAAAAAGGTCAAATGAATATAATAGTTGTTAAAATAAAGAAAAAAAATTAAAAATAATTTTGCAAGGTATCAGTGGTAAATTTGAAGAATAAAACTTGAAAAAACAACAAAAAAAATGAAAAAATTGTCAAAACATCAGCAGCAGTTTAGCAAGATAGCCTATTTCAGCAACAAAAAAACTCAATTTCACGATTTGTGAATCAGACAAAAAAGCAAAAACTCAAAAAAAAAAACAAAAAATAACTCATCAATTTCTTGAATTTTTTTCCAACTGTCTATAAAAACTTTTGCCAAATGGGATTATCAACTAACAAGATTTGTATAACTAAATTGAAAAGTTTCCATTTTTATATAATTTTTTAAAGTACCTTGTATTCAATGCAATTATAACACTAAAAAAATATCTTAAAATAGAAGCAAATCAATTAAAGTAGAACTTAATAGAAAAAACTAAAAAAATTTTAATGAAAACAAAATGCTAGTGATAGAAACAAATTAAAATAAACTTCAAGGATGAAAATCAATAGATATGTTACAAAAATTCATTTAGTCAAAAAGTTAAAAAAAATATCAAAACTTAGTTCAAGTTGACACGCGAAAATTTTTTCTACCCGACACTCATCCCAAAATTAAGACTAACAATTTCTCGAGAATGCAAATCTTTGCATTAATAATCATTTCTATTCAAATCAGTATCATAACCATCCTCATTGTTCTTCTCATTTCCGCTCTTATTTTTTTTACCATCTTTTTAGTTTTTTTACTTATCATCATCTTCATCCTCATCACCATCCCCATTACGTCATCATCATTATCATCGCCATCATCGCCATCATCATCATCATCATTATCACATCATCATCATCATCATCATCCTTTTCATTATTGATTATAGTCACCATAGTACCGATTCGAACATAAACTTAAGCGATAAGGTTGCCAAAAGACAAACGTTAAAAACACAAAAACTCAACACAAAAAAAATTTAAATACGTCGTATGAATGTACAAAACAAAAAAAAATAAATAAAAGTGAAACAGTCATACTTTCAAAATCATATAAAAAAACCGTAATGATAAAAAATATAACTCAAAAACAAAATAATGCAAAAAAAATATATATGTATATATCAAAAACGTTTCATAAAAATAAATAGGTAAAAAAAAACATCGAAAAATATTTGAGAAAAAAATTGATAAGCAACCAAAAGAAAAAAAACCGCGAAAAAGCTTTCAACCAATCAAACGAGTGAACGCGCCAAAAGTAGTGCAATTAGATTGATCGATTGGTGAGTAAATTGGCATTTAACTCTGATACTAGATCATATAAATAAGGCTGGAAGCTTAATTTTGTTGGTTTCTTTTTATTTCGTTTTTTATTTTGTTTCCCAATTTTTTGTTTTATTTTGTTTTTTTTTCTCAATTTTGTTGTTTTTTTTTTTCCATATTTTTTGTTTTTGTTCCATTTTTTTAATATTTTTAATCTTGTTTGTTTCAATCATGGTGATATTTACTCATTGCTTTTATATACTTAATCATGTGTGAACTTGGTTTGCTTTGATCCCTATTTTTTTCTTTTTTCCAGTCAGCATTAAAACATAAGATAACATTTTTTTAAGATCAAATGCATTGAAAAGCTTAACATAAAATAAAACTTAAAATATAAATATTACAATTTTAATTCATTTTATTAGAAATCTTTTGAGTTTAGCATAAATTTTTTTTTCTTATTTAATCGTTTTTATTCAAAAATTCATCACGTGTGAACGTCAAAAAAAGTATTCATAGCATCTTAAAATGAAATTTTACGAATTAATTTTATGGCAAAAATATTTGAATTAACTAGATGTCTAACAGTTCCCAAAAACTTAGTTACAAAAGTATTCACATTTTCGAAAGTTGCAAAAGGTTGACTTAAACACAAAAATATTCTGGACCTATGAAATAATTCATGCCATTTTATATTGAAGCGCTGTGATCAAGCGCTAGAAAGGTGTATTCACTCACAGCAACCCACTCGTGCGATGTGTCGAAACCAATGAGTTTTACAAAATTAAATAGTCTATACAAGAAGTAGTAAAGAAAATGAGTCAAAATAATATTAATGCTGATCACGGTTCGTAGTCTTGGTAAACTATTTTGAATCTCCAGTTATGATGATTTAAAAATAATTTACCGCGCAAGTTTCATCACGTTTTTTCAACCACCGCCTCAGTGCCAGTGAGCTCGGAGTTGTATGGAGTTTTGTCCTCATTGATTATATATGGCATGGCAATATTTTTCGAAGATTCCAGAACATTATCGTTCATTTTAGCTTTTATTTTCTTGGTATTTATTAGAGAACTAAGTTTTGCAACACTGTTATCATCAGTATCGTCATCTTTCAAACCATTCCTATTGCAACTATTTCCGTTATTGACTATTTCATTTTGAGGTACTAATTTCGTTAAGCCACACTCTTTTTCATAACACCTGTCAACATTATCACCACACTTCTTGGAATCAGTGGCACAAGAAGGAACACAGTTAGAAGCACCGTTGCAATGTCCCTTGCCACTGCACACCTCACCGCTGTTACTATTGTTAACACGGATTTCTGGGTTGTTGTATGGAAGGGTGTCAAGGTACAAGCGATGAGAGGGTCTGTGTTGATCCAGGTGTGATCGAGCCTCTTCCATTGTGAACCAACGTCTTTTGCGACCGATAGAGATGGCCTTTGCCAATCATTCAGTTGTTCATTGACCACCATCAAATAAACCATAGTACGGTGCCTGCACTCAATACTCTCAAAAAAGCCAAGGCATGCTGAAATGGTGCCTTTCACTCCAGCTTCCTCGAGCACCTCCCTCACTGCAGCTTCCTGCATGTTTTCCGCTGGCTCTACACTCCCTCCAGAAAAAATCCACAAGTCAGGATCTTGGTTTGTTGAAACCAAAAAAACCTCTTTCTGACTTTGATCTTTAATACAAACACAAGCAGCTTTCCTATGGTAGCCATCTTTATCGTAGGTCTTCACAAATTCAACCTTTTGCTTTGTTGATATTTTGAGACCCAAGATCGATACCTTTAAGAGTGTGAGTGACCTATGCAAAAATACAATTTAATATTATTAAACCTCAAAGTTTAAGAAAATATAGTCATTTTGATTGAAATAATCATCGCTAAGTAGCGATCTAAAGTTGATTTTTTTAAAACCAAAATAAATAGAACGATAATGGACACTGTAATACCCAAATTAATACTAAATATGTTTACAAAAGCAAATCATATTTTTGAAAATTTCTATATAATGATATCTTTTTATTAAATAATATATATTAAATTCCACACCAAACCACCCAACTTCCATTAAACAACAAACCCTTCAAAACAAATTGAAACAATTCATTCACAGACATACGACGTAGAAAACTTTAATCCCTTTGTGCTTTGAAAACTCAAACTATATTCCCAATTGGCCATTTTTTGAATCTATCTTGTCTGCAGAAGTGTTTTATTGGTAATAATGAACATTTTTTTGGATTATTCGCAAATAAAATTTCAGCATTACCTTGTTATTTAAATGAAAAATATTTTTTTTTTGTTTTGCCCTCTTGTTTCAGTATTTAATTGAATCAAATTAGCATTAAATTGCTCTTTATCTCTCAACTCATCTCGTCCTTTTGTATTTATGTTTGTTTAACAGTCTTTCTTTAGTTTCATAATTTCTCCATTCAAAGTCTTATCATTCTTAACACTCATACGTTCCAAACACACCACTTTTCATCTGCCTCCCACAACCCATCAAAAACCCACACAATCTTTTGATTTATTTATACAAATGAGTTCTTCAAGTTTAAAGTTTAAACTTTCCTGATCTAGCCATTCCAGCTTTTAATATCCTCTCATTAATTTTGTTATCATACCATTTATTTTAACATTCTCCTAGTGAAACATTTTTCCACCCATTCTTTCTAATTTAACAAATGATTATCACATGAGTGTTGAAACCAACCTATTAATTGGGACAAGAGTCTAAGTAATATTCCTTATTGCTTCAATTCCGCATTTTATTACTATCCAAAAAATGTTAAAAACTCGTTTATTATAAATATCCATAAATGTTGAGACTCTTTTAAATAATAGTAAGGTCAAAAAACACAAACTATTTATTAAAAAGAAGACACGAAACTTATCATAAGACTAACTTACATTATCAAGTGATAACCTTTTACATAATGTTACATCGACTGTTTGAATAAGGAGACTTGAATGCTATAAAGTGTGATCACACCCTTTGGACCGCTTGTGCTAAGTATTTGCCTAATTGTTTTGAGATACACTTTCTTCATTGTACTTTCATTATGATATTTTTATCTATGTTTTTCAATGTTATTAATTATATCAAATTTTATTTATATAAATAATAAAAAAATTATTCAAAGTTTAATTTTTAAATAAGAGATTTATTAGTTTCATACATTTTTTCTATTCTAATGCTACAAAAGTTTGCATCGAAGTTTTTAATTTTTTTCCACAAATTTTTCAATTATTTAACTCAAAATAGACTTTTTCTATCCATATTTAAAGCTGTGTCGGGCTTGGGAGTATATATAAATGCATAAAGTAGGTTGATAAATTGTTTTCTTCGCCTGTCATTTCTGTCAGTTTTTGATTAAATACTCAAAATAATTTCTTGAGACTTTTTAATCTCATTTAGCTTCTCAATTTTTTGAATCTTGCTGAACAAAGTTTTGCAGGCTCTAATCTTATAATCCACTTCTTAGGTCGATACCTCTTAAAAATTTCCAATCTAATTTTATATGTTGTTCATTTAATTCATTTATTAAAAATCCTTCTAGCAAACGGATAACTATTATAACTCTTGAATGTTTATCTGTTTTATCTATTTTGAATATTTCTATCGAACTAATAACTATGATGATAACTTCCATCAACACAGCCCTAAGAAAAGCTACAGAAAACCTTGCTTCTAAATTCTCCTTCAAATTTCGATTGAATCTACATTTTATCCCACCATTTTTTTTAATTAATACCACCAAATAGAAAGTACTTATTTAATTTGAGCATGTTGAAAAGAGCTTATGATGCACTGTGGCTTATTTCATATAAGCATAAGAATAGTTCAAAAGACAACTCTCTCAATAGTTAACCTAAAGTATATATTTAAATAAAAACGTGAAAAAAAGCTTAATATTAATGAAAAATTTGGTTTTTTCATTAGAAAAAATGAATTCTAATAATTATATATGTGTGATAACAAGAATAATTTCGGTAGCATGTGGTAGTGATATGCATATGCGG
>OZ038325.1:7710795-7721761 GCA_964035795.1 Pterobdella sp. o SKG-2022 | reverse complement strand
ATTTGACCCTTTTTAACAATGTGGTTTTCAATGTGGTTTGAGTCTGAGTTGCTTTGAACAAAAATGAAATACGAGATTATATATATATATATATATATATATATATATATATATATATATATATATATATATATATAATATATATATATATATATATATATATATATATATATATATATATATATATATATATATATATATATATATATATATATATATTATATATATATATATATATATATATATATATATATATATATATATATATATATATATATATTATATATATATATATATATATATATATATATTATATATATATATATATATATATATATATATTTATTTATTTATTTATTTATTTATTTATTTATTTATTTATTTATTTATTTATTTATTTATTTGTTTCTCTATTTATTTTAAATAAGTTATATAGATCGAAAATCTAAAAATAGAGTATAACATTTTGGGACGCAATTTTATAACAAAATATTTACGCATTTATCAAAAAATAAAAAAAAAAAAGAATTATTCTAAATAAAAATAACATCAAAAACTGTTCACCATCAAAACTCTCGTGGAAAACTCGATAAAAACAACAAAACCCGCCCAGACCCACCTTCGTAATCCAGTTGTACCCTGGAAGAGAAGGCAAGCATTTTCGGCCTTTCTCCTGTGAATAATAAAAATAATAATGAGTTTCAATAATTATTATGTTTTTATTCTTATTCTTTTATTCAACAAAAGTACATATAGTTAGTCATTTTTTTATTATCGTTATTTTGGGTTTTAGTGATTTTTTTTTGTTTTTTCATATTTTTCATACTAGAGCTGATTCACTGAATTTTTTTTGTAAATAAAGTTACAATTTCAAAACAACAAAATTAATTTTCAAAATATGTTTTCATTCATAAATTCAATTCAAAAAGTTCATTAGCGATGCTTGGAAAATTTATCTTCAAAATATTTTACTTTTAATTTAGCTATTAATTAAAACTGAGATAAACTTCTAAACTGAATTTTTATTGGCAAATAATTGAAAAAACATACAAACTATATTTTATAAAATTTTTTTGATCTTCTCTATTTCAAGCTTTATAATTTGTTTTTTTTCTTTTTATTATGTCCTCTCTTTCAAACTTAAGCGTTGACAAACTACAAAACCGCAAGTTTATTGAAATTTCTAGCTATTCTCTAATCTTTCAATAAGGCCAATGAAGTTTTTGAAAAAAATTCATTCAGACTTGAATAGATAAAAGCTATAATAAAACTAATTTTCCAAAAATAACTCGCAAAAATTAGCTAAAAAGTTGTCTTAACATATAGAGGGTCACGTAAAATAGTGAAACCATGTGTTATGGATTGTTATTAAACATCAAATTCTTTCTATGTTTCATTGCGGATATTAACTGCAGAAGTGCAGTAAATATCTTTAGACTCATTTATATGAATTTCAAGTTGAATGATTATTCATAAAGACTAAAAAAATATTATTTCACAACAGCTCTAGGGGAAAAAAAGAAAATAATTTCAACCACGGATTAACCAAAATAAATTACTAAAATATTTTTGTATGACTTTTTTTTATTTCTATTTATTAATTTTTTTTTTAAATATTTTTTTCAAACTTTATTTTTTTTTATGTCACCTATTTATCGACTCAGCCATTTTGTGATATATTTGGCACATTTTTAGAGGGAATGTGATCTGCAATAAGTAGGATCTTGTCATAAAAATTTCAAAGAAATTTCACAGATAATAAACAACAGAAGAAGAGAATTCTACCCAATTGATATATGCTTCTATGTTATTTTGTGGTAAAATTAAGTTTTTAAAAAAAAAATTTCTGTTTTTTTTAATTATTTTTGTGAGAAATGTGAAGCGTTTTTAATATGTTTGATAATTTTTTATGTTATCCTTTATTTTTGGTTCATTTTCATATGAATTTCTATAATAAAACTTTTGAATAATTACTCATAATTTTTCGAATGTTTTTAATTTTTTCAAAATAAACGATGAATGAGAACTACTACTGGAGTGTTTTAACTACGTTGTTACAAAAGATGGAGAATGAATGCTACATGAACAATAGAGCAACACATTTCAATTACATTTATAAAAAACTGTAGAAACTGACTCAATTCAAAAGAATTTATTTGCGATGGTGTTCAGCCATTATATTTGATTTGATTTTTACTTATTTTTTCAACTATGCTTTTTTCAACCAAACTATCATTTTTTTTTTCAACTATCATCGTTAAATACAATTATTATTTTATTATTATATAAATAAAATTGAAAAAATAATAATTCATTTTTTAATCGCATACAAATCTTTTTAATATATTCAAACGAAAAAAACAATTCTGTTAAGCTTACAGGATATATTTTGAAAACATTGTAAAAATCTTCTCGGTATCTCTCAAATATTTCAGTTTAGAAAAAATAAAGCTTTACTGAAAAAATTTCTCATTTTTAGTTTGTTCACTTTTGAAATTTAAGAAAAAAAATTCCCAAAAGTTGCAAAAAGGAAAAAAAACATTGAATATGTTGAAGAGAAATTCACATCTTTTGAAACTAATGCTAGAAAACGGTGAAAAAATTTTAAATTTTTCAAAAAGTTGTGAAAACATTTGAAACAGCATAGAAACCCATTTTTTCAAACAGAAAAAAACTTTGGAATAAAAAAATTGAAATTTTCTTTGAGCGAAACAGCAGAAGATCTGTTAAAGCAGATCAATCAAAAAATTTTTTAATACAGGCATCCATGCTTGAATCTAACGCAAAGTGCTGATCTATGAGGCGTGAGACAATAGCAGTGGCTATTTCATTTGTATGATGAGAACATTGGGATTTCGTTCAGCATTGCTGCGGTGGAATGAAGTGCTCCAATTGTGAATTTCTTTCAATGATATTCTCTCGTATCTATGTTATTTATATCATTGAAAACAAATGTTTTTGAAATAATTCAGACAATTTTTTTGATATTTTCTACGCCACCACCAGATGCTTTTCTGCTTGAAAAAATTCTTTGAATTCTTGTGTTATAATCAAAATATTTTCATTGTTGAGTATATTATATTAACCAATTTTATACTCTGAGAAAATTTCCTATATAATGCTACGTAGTTCTGGCATTGTTGTTGATTTATAATTATTATATTCAAAAGTTTAGAAAAATTCTTGTATTATTTACATTGTATTTCTACAATATGCATCAAAACAACAACAAAAATTATCTGAAACAAAATCACAACAGTTCCTAATATATTTTGTCTTGCTTATAACTTCATAGTATATGCTCAAAATTTATCAATAAGTATAAATATTAAGTTAAACCTATAGACATATATAGAAAGAAATAATAAATAACAATAATAATGATAATATTAATAATAATCTGGAAAGTATATTATAGTGATGTTTAACCCAGGGAGTTCAAAGATCAAAACAAAATAAAAATAAATTGATGAATAAATAACAAAAAAAAAAATCGGTTTTTTGAACGTGCTTACTAGATTACACATCAGAAATCCTCTTGACCATAAACAAGCCGTGAGTGTAGATCTCAGAAGCATCTTATGTATGTTCTGTATAGCAATTAGACTTTAAAAACATCAATTGAGAATTTATAAATTTATTTGAAAGCCATGAATATAAAAGTATCATTATAACTTCTATATTTATAATAGCAGTAATTGATATAATTATTGGTGTTTCCAGACGTAAATACAGATTTTGTGATTGAATGATAGTTGTGAGTTTTTTGAGTCAATGTATTTGGAATAATCCATTAAATGTTGTAGTTTTAATACAAATAGATAGAAATAAATATTAAAAAAGAAATTATCATATGACTATAGTTACGATTTAATTTTTTTGCTAACGTTTTATGATAAGGCTAAGCTTATCGAAAATTATTGTTTTTGATTTTTAATAAATGTATTACAAATTTCTCTTAATTTATGTTTTTTTGTTGCAAAATAGCACAAAAAATTTGAAAAACAAGTAAGATATTGAAAAAAAATTTTGTTTACTAAAAAGAAGTGTTAAAATTTTCCACTGAATCTGAAAAAAAGTATATCCTTTATCCATGATGCTGTGATAACTCAAAGAAAAAGGTAAAAAACTATAGACTAAACAAACTACAAAAAAATTGATTTAAATAACAAAATAAAATTTGAATAATTTAAAATTCAAATAAAAATTTCCAATAAATGCCTTTTAATTAATCAAATCCAGATAAAAATTGAATTAATACACAAATAGCATGTATTTCATCAAATTTGTATAAAAACTGAAGCAGTATAGAAGCAATAGATTGATTGTGGGATTTCATGATGAAAGTTTTTGAAACCGTTAAACTTAAAATAACAATAAATCAAGTTAAAAATAAAAATCAAATGAATGTTTCGGCTGAAAAATACCACGCAGTTTAATTGACTTTTATTAGATTTGATACAGTTAAGGGGTTTCTGTTATGAAGGTTTTAGTTTTTAGTATATAAACTGACGTTTTTTAAAGAAAAAAAATTTCAATTTTGAGCTAAATAGCTTTTTAAAATTTGTTTAAAATACAGTTAATTAAAACTAACCTTAATTGGAGTTTTTTAAAAATGAGTTCAGTAAGCGAAACTTGAAAGTAATTTAAATTCCCAAAATAAAAAATTTTTTTTGACTACCGGAAACTATAATATCATTCGAGCTTTTCAATTAAGCTCGTAAGTATTATATAATTAACAAAATAAAAAAAAGGTTTAGTAAAAATGGAAAAAATATCTTCTTAGAGTTCAATAAATCGAAAAAATTTGGAATTTTAATTATTTTGAGAAGTATCCAAAATAGCACTTAAATATTTATAGAAAATTCTCAAGTGCATATTTCCGACTAGACAATGCTTTTAACGCGATGAAAGACTCAGCACTCCATCAACTAACGTTACGTAAAAGTATTTAGCTGAAAATAATTGGTGTTCAATGATTTTAAACAAAAATAATACAAAAAAAATTATTTTTTTAACTATTGATTACCCCAAAAAAAATAAAAATTCTAAATTTCACTCAATTTTTCTTTTTTTTTCAAATAATTTGTTCTTATGTTTAAATATACTAATTATATTATGTTAGTATGTTAAAAAAAAACTAATGTTTTAAATTTTATGTAGTTCTTTGTTTTTATCAATAAAAGAATCTGTACAAAAAATAATAAATAAATATTTAAAAATTCAGTTAATTTTTCAATATATTCAAATAATGTATTGATTTATATATTGTAATATATGTTTTTTATGCATTATTATACAAGTCTGACTTGTGGTTATGATCAGCAGTAATGCTATGCAGAACCCACTAATTAAAAGATATTTTAAGACAAGGCTTTTCATTACTGATTTTTTCTGTATCTTAGTTCAAATTTCAAATAGTTTTACTTATATATTCTTCCTCAGTAAGTTTTTCGTTGTTTAATTATTCAAGTTTTTTTAATACAACGCGTTTTTCACAAAAAAACTGCAATTGCTACCAGAAAAACTAAAAAATTATAAATATAGTTATAAAAAAATAAAATGACATAATATAAATTTCTATACAAACATAAAATATTGAAACAAGAAATTACTCAACGAAATTTTACAATATATATCAATAAAAAAAAAAAACAATAATGAAAAAATATAAAACATTAATACCACACAATAGATTGAAAAATCCCATCGATTTATCACTGTGTTTACTATTCACTGCGGTGTCATTACACCTCTCCTATTCTCGTATATTGAAGATGTCATAATATATTAATGATATTTTTCAGAGACATCGTATGTATTTTTCTTCAATATTTTGTAACAAAAAACATCAAATATGAAGAATTTTTAATACATTTATTGAGAATCGGAAGCTATAATTTTCGATAAGTTTAGCCTTATCATAAAACGTTGGCGAAAAAAATAAAATCGTAACTATGGTTATATAGTGACTCAAAGACTATAATTAAGAATTAGTTAATTATTCAAAAAAACAGAAGTTATTTTAATTTCAATGCTATTATTTCAAATAATTAATTCTAATAAAAGTAATTTTTTGAATAATTAATTATTCGAAATAATAGCATTATCACGTTCTACCATCGTTCTATTGTTTCTATAATTAATTTTTTAGCGAATTTATATATCGCCTAAAGTAAAAAACTCTTATCAGTCTTGGGTTTTGAAACTTTTTCGATCATATTTTGCGGTACATTATGGCAATAATGTCTTGTGGTAGGGTTAAGTTCATTGAGAATACTGGTTTTACATGGAAACAAAAATTTCTGAAAACAAAATTTAAAATAAATTTTTTTTATTTATTTTCAATAATTTTTTTAATTTATTGAAAACAAAAAATTTATTTATTTGAGTTAAAACTCCCATATTGGTATAAAACATTCAAAATTTGTCTTTATATAATTTTGGTGTTTCTTCATACAATACAATAACGAATATGATTATAGTGGCATTAGTTCCAAAAGTTTCTAGGCCACTAAATATACTTTTAATATACATATATATAAATATTTAAGTATATTGTTGCCTTTAACAATTAACTTTAATTTCCACTAGTATGACTAAATCTGTTGAACATTTATACTAGTATAGTCTACACGTATTGCTACACTTATTTTAGATTTTTGGTCGGGTTATTGATGTATTAGAACTATTTTTCATTGTTGGGGCGTGTAGGTAAAGAATTATCAATATTAATAGAAGTCCACTTTTCATCGGTTCTCGCTAGTGCCAAACATTTTATTTATTAACCCTGAGAGATTATATAAATTAGTAAGCAAGGTGATGAATATTGTCCCGTTGGTTTTTGTTTTTTGAGAAATTTTGGACTTATATGGGTTTCCGGTAATTTATGCTTCCTTCGTATATTGATGGTTTTCGCTTTTGTTTGTAATTTTTTTGCTTTTTGTTATTTTTTGTGTGATTGTAAGTTGGTTTTTTTCATCGTTTAGTTTTTTTTTTTTTAATGCTTCTTAGATTTTTTTTGTTTTTTTTTTACATTCTTCTAGGTAATCTTATTTCTTTTGTTTTTCAATGTTTTTTCCATTTTTTAGACAGTAAGTTGTGAGTTTGGTGATGCGGAATCTAGAGTAGTCTCTAAAATAATGCTTTAAAAAAGATTTTTATTAATCTAAATCTTGCATCAAAAGATTAAAAGTGAATTAAAGATTATTCAATTTTTCTCAAATCTGGCAATATTTTAGACTCAAAAACTTAAAAATCCACAAGTTTAAAATTTTTTAATTCATTTTATCTCTACATTTTCAGTTTGAAAAAATTTTCTGAAACTTCAAAATTCAAAAGTGAAGTCTAAAGATTTTTTCCTCGTTTTTGAAAAATTTAAATTGTGATGTCACGAAAAAAACTATTATTTTAACAAAAAATTCTTCAAAAATTGAAAATTATTAATTTTACAGAAAAATTTAAAAACCAAATTTATTAACTGTAGAGGGTTTGAGTATTTAAATTTATTGACTTTTCTGCAAAATTTTCAGAAAGTTTTTCAAACCTTATGGTTTTTTCTCATTTATGTTAATGAAGAATTATTTAAGACAATAACTTTTCAATAAAATCTGAAGACTCGATATTTTTTCTTACAAAGTAAAATCAATATTTATGTAAAATCGACAGTTTTCAAATTTCAAGTTTTCTTTCAACAAAAGCACCAACTGTGAAAAATTGTTCGTGATAAAGCTTATAAAAAACACACACAACATTAATGAAAAAATTCTATTTCATGAAAAAAACTTACAAACTCAATAGTATTTTTTCATATATTTTCTATGGTTAAGAGCTTCTCAAAATGTTTCAAAAGATCATCAGATTTTCAAAACTTCTACTTAGACACTCTCTCTTTATAATACATTGACCCCAGGCGGTCGAAAACTTTGAAAGTTATACATGAAAAACAGAGAAAATTATGACTCAAAAGTTCTATATGTATATTAAGTATAGTCTACGTTCTTTATTTCATCTATGCAGTCTTTTTTCTCTATGTGTCGTATTTTGTTTATTTTTCTTGATTCAAATGTTCATGTAATAGTACATTAGAAAGATAAATTAAATTTGATCAGATAAAATGACAAAAAAAACTATTCCAAAAAAATTGCAAAAATAAAAACGAACAAGAAAAAACAAAAAATTATGATTGACAACGATGAGCCAAACTATGTACAAATAAAAAAGCAAAATTGGCTTAAAACTAGGAGCTTTAATCAATTCCAAGCAAAAAACTGTGTTCTTAACTGACACTTACCGGCTTTTTTGACTGCAGTCCAAAAAAGTTGAGCTTTGGGGTACGATTGGGGAGAGTGACAGTGGATGGATAGAGGGTGGTAGAGTTGGGGTGTGTGGATTGTAGGGGAAGCTGATGAGAGGAATAGCTGTAAAACTGTAAATTTTTCATGAGTTTTTGATTAAATAAAAAGAACAAATAAATAGTAGTAAATAACATTTTTTTTTTGTTTTTAGAATTTTTATTGTATAAAAAATATAATTTCATTTTTTATCTTTATCGTATCAGATATAAATACAAAAATGTTTGAACTTCTAAACTCGCAAAATCACACGAAATACGGCAACTTTTTTTGATGGAGAAAAGTTAGAATTGAATTTTGTAAAAGTAATGGTCTCACAAGTCAACTCGAAGTCTCGATTAATATGCTTTCATTTCCATTACTATAGCTTCAAAATAGTCTCTAAGTTTCCAACCAAAAAGTTATTTAATCAAAGAATTTTTCAAGTCTTTATTCTGGATTTTGATAATTTCTGAATTGACAAATCAGTCAAAAATTTACATTTTTTATTTTTTTGAACAAATTTTTTCCCAAAACTTTTAGTTTTGAGGTAGGTTTTGATTTATTTTCGATGAATTCAACTTCATCAAGAAGGGTTTGGAACACTTTTCTACATACGGATGCTTTCATTCAAGATAAATTGAATTGACCCATTTTAAAATTCAATTTTTCTAAAATCTTTCACATAAATGATGAAAAAGTATTGGAAAAAGAAAAATACATCAAAGACCTCAAAAACTCGAGTTAATATTTTTAAAGTCAAACCCTATAAACTTGAGTTTTTAGATATACCTTATCGATCGAGGTAAAATTTTAATCAATAATTCAATTTATGTCCAATAATGCCATAATTCAAATCCACACTACGACTTCTCCACATACCAACACATCCCACCAAACTACAACCACACCACAACACACCACACCACAACCAACAACACCACAACCCACCACACCACAACCAACAACACCACAACCCACCACACCACAACCAACCATCATTTCTCCACTCCCACCCTCAACTCACCTGCTATTTTCACAAGAACAGGAGGGTAAACGAGAATGCCAAACTCGTTGACAACTTCACAACTGTATATACCAGCATCATCACTACCTATCCTTCTATCCATCTTTTCATTCTTTTCTTCATCTTTTCCTGTATTTTTCCCGACAGTTAAAGTACCATTTTTTTCTATAGTGTACTTTCCATTTGCGGCTTCGCTTATGGCGGTGTTTAGAATCAATTGAGTGTCTTTATACCAACGATATCTGTATTGTTTCGATGTTATTTATGTTTTGACTGATTTGTGAAAGTTTTATTCCGTCTGGAAAGATGGTAACGATAAGCGAAGTGTTGTTTTATGGTTCATGAGAAAAAAACAGATATATGTTGATATAAACTTGTGGAGACATTAAAAGCGTTTGGAGAAAAAATTGAACCATTAAAATTTTAAGTGATAAAAATGATTAATCAAAAAGTTTAATCTATTTTTTGATAAAAAATTTCGAATTAACAAAAGTGGCAAAAAGATTGATTACACTTGAGAAAAATTTAGTCATGCACTCCATTAGTGATGGAATAAAATGAAAGGTGATACGACACAGATAAAAGCAAAAAACTAATCAAAATCTTTGGAAAATTGGTAATAAAAAAAACACTATGATTTTTGGAAATTGTTGATAATAGAAAGAAGAGCTGAAGTTTGATAAGATTTCCTATCACTCCTAATACATCAACCCAATGCAGTTACAGCCTACTTCAAAACATGTAGAGACTCAGTCATGTACCAAGAGAGCGATATCAAGATAAATGTGGAGGAAAATTACATATTTCCAGCTATCACGGTGAAAAATGGTGATGACAAAAAACTAATGAGTTTTTTTATATCTGATAGCAATTCTTAAAAGATCGTTTATATTGGATCGATGAATCTGTCAAACGTTATGTCGTATGGCGTTAATGACACAATCAACCGCAGATCTTACTCAGTAATAGCTGCGATTTTCGTTGACTTCTGTGGTTTTGGTGTGTTTTTTAATAGTTATTTTTTATTTGTTACTGAACAATAAACTTGACGCAACTTAGCGGAAGACAGAGTAATACAAAAAAATTAAATGCGCTTAAAGGGATCCAAATACCACACAATAAAGGAAAAAATATAAAATTGAATATGTACTGTTATTACCGTTCTATTCTAAACAGCATTCGCGCGTGTCAGCTGCCAATTGGCGCTATATAAATGAAAATTACTCATTGTTTTCAATATTATTATTTTTATTATTATTTTTATTATTTCAATTCTTTTTAAAATTTTATTATCATTATAATTTTTGTTATTATTATCATTACCTTTATCACATGATAGCAACAAGGTTATTTATCATTATCAAATTGGACTTGTTTATATCACTTACATATTTAATTGATATGTAATTGCACATTATGTTCCAACTAATTTTCTGTTATTAGGTATATTATGTGCTTTAGAACTTTTTCAGGCAATTTTCAAAATTGACAGGCTAAAATTATATGGAAAATTAAAGCATTTTGACTGAAAATATAAGCAGTAGACTCTATTTTTAGCATGATCAAAATATATATACATAGATAAATATAATAACTATAACTTTAT
>OZ038325.1:7689606-7703095 GCA_964035795.1 Pterobdella sp. o SKG-2022 | reverse complement strand
AAACAAAGCCATTAGAATCTGCCTAAATCTTAAACAAACTGACCATATTGACTATAATGAACACAACATTCTGGACATCAAAAGTCTAACCATATATCAATTCATAATTTACATGTATAAGCACAAACACAACCTCCTCCATTAAACTCTGATAATAATAATAGTCGTAATTTAAGATCAGTCAATAACTACAGAGAAGAGAAATATAACACAAGCTTAAAGAAAATGTTTTTATCTATTATGGGTCCAAAATATTGGAATACGCTTCCTAATAATTTAAAATCAATTGATAATATAAATACTTTCAAAAGTAAACTAAAACAATATATTTTAAATAACAAATTACTATGAACCCCATACTATATTATATCATATTACATTATATTATATTAGAAGAAATGCCTCTCGCGGATTCTAAGCAACCCTTTGGTTTTTTTCCTTTGCAAATAAAATTAAAAAATAATATATATATATATATATATATATATATATATATATATATATGAGTATACCATACGTTTATTTTGAAAGAAAACACCTTTAAAAGCAAATTATATTTAAATTTTTTTGGAATATAAAAAATCTCAAAACGAGAGAAAATGGCTTGAATCATTTAACATAAAAGCAAACGGCCTTCAGAGTACCAGACAGATATTTTTAAATTTTACAAGCATTTCTAAATAAGTTGGTGGCTTTTCAAAAGTTTGCGCCCTGATTTACTATAGCAGCTGTTTTTGATTGCTTTTTAAATCTGTTTTTATTATATGTTTTTTTTCTTTCATTAATCCATACTAATTTTTTATTTTGTATAAATTTTCACATGAAGAAAGAAGCAAAAGGAATTAAGGCTGAGAGAAAAAACTGATAATAAAATCAAACATATACAATTATTAATGATAAAAATAATAAAAAAAACAATTGAATAAAAAAAAATAATAATGATAAAAAATCAAAAAAATTTTAGTACGTTCAATATCCACCTATGACTGATCATGCAAGCCATACAAAACCAAAGAAACAAGAGAAGAAACAACTATCCAATATAAAGAAAATTACATGAATATGTTTGTTTTTGAATATCAAAAATAAAATTTGTTGAGTTTTTTTTTTTGAATGAAGAAGTAAGTAACATAAAAACAAGAATTAAAATGCTAAGAATTATATATCTAAAAGAAATTCATGAAATTCATTTTGGAAGTTCCCGAGTAATGGAACATTTTAACTCAAATTTAGAAAGAAAATAAGAAATTCAAAAGAAACACTATTTTATGACCAAAAAACACCTATTTTTTTTCTCAGTACCACCTTCATTAGGACATAGAGCTATGCAATCCGGCTAACTAAAGTTGACATAGAAACTAAAAAACTTGACAGCAAAATGAACCGAAAAATAATATGAAACAGAAAATTTACTATCGAAAATAACACAAAATTGTTTGGATTTGAATCAAACCAAACAAGTTCTTCGCTTACGCTATCTATTTATTACATTTATTTATTATGTGTATTTCTTATGTGCATGGTTTTCATATAGATTTTTCGATGATTCTTTTTTCTTTTGTGTTTTCGAAATTTTTTTTTTTGTACTTTTTTACTTTTCTCAAATTTTTTTCTCACTTGTTTCATTGAGTTATTTACTTTTTATAGATACATTTTTGTGAATTTCATATTATGCAAATAATAGTTGAACGTTCAATTAAGTTTCAAAAATAACATTCTTTTCATCTTTCTCAAAGCTTTTAACAAAATTCTGGGGATTTTCAAAAATGTTAGGTTTTCTCAAAACATGAAAAATGAGGATAGTAATGATAATCATTTTTTTGAACAAGATTAATGCAAAAAAAACGCGTTTAACTTTGAAAAAGTTTTTTTTAAATAGAATGACTATTATGCCTATTGTATTTGAATTTTTTAGAATTTTTCAGCATTTCACATAATAAAACTCCTTTTCTAACACTAAACAAATATAACAAAACCCAATTTACCCATAATAGAAAATAACACACAAACTATAAAATTTAAATATAATACACTCAGTTAATAAAACCACAAACAAATACAAGCATGCATACAATGGAACTTTTTCTAATGTAAAAAAAATATAAATGAAACAGTATAAAATATGAACCATGCAAATATATACAAACTTACACACATCAAAGTCTGAACTCTCAAGTTTTGAACGTCAGTTGAACTTCTCTCGCGTCAAAACAACCTCTTATCTATTATCATTACTTTTATCTTTGTGTTTTTCAAATATTTCCTCAAAATGATTTTTTAAAATTTTTTTCCCATCATTATTATTCATTTATTTGTGAATAACAAACTTCATAAACTTGGGTCATAGAAAAGAAGTAAAATTTTTCCGATTTACATTATTTAACTTTCAAAAACTTTTATTCTTCTTTTATCATTTGAATTTTTATAAAATTCCCTGATTTTTTACATTTTTTCCCCCAATACTTTGCTTTTACGATATTAATACTGTACATAAATCAATTTTTTCCTCAACAGCTCTATTTTTTTATTCCCATTATCGCTCAGCATCGTTAGGACACTATTACTCATTGCATGCATATGTTGATGGCACTTTCGTTTTTATTACTTTGTGGTGTTCATCAATATCAAAAAATAAAAATAATTATAATAATAATATTAAATTAAATAATTATATTTTCAAAATTTTAGAGATGTATATTCTGTATAAAAAAAATAAACAAGTTAATAGTGCATGTTTTGTAATAATTTTGGAATTTTTTCAAAGGCTATTAAACGCGAAAAAACCATTTTGATTATAAGACTTGTGAAAAAGTATGAACACAGAAGACTGACTTAAAATCTGAAACTCAAAGTAAAACTGATGCAGAAACCTAAGAACCATATTGGTTTGAGTGAAAATTCCAAACTGCAGACTGGCATTGCATAAGAGTGCAGACAAAACAATGCTTGAAACTGAATATTGGCAAAAAGTTTTCATAGTTATACTTTCAATCATGCATTCAATGTAGAAAAAACGTAATTTTTTTAAATTTTATAATGTAAAATAAGAATTTGAATATGTAATGAAACAAGTCTTTTTTAACCAGTAGTAAAAATTAGCTATGTAATTTGAGCAGTTTTCCAAATAAAAACCCTAACTTCTTCATAAATAACAGAAAAAGCGTGGAAAAGTTGAAAAAAGTTCCAAATTGAGATTGTCAATTATTTGAAAAACAATGAATTTGAAGAACTGCGAACATTACTGGAATGCAATCTGTTATTGTTGTGTTTTTTTAATACTTTTTTTTATTATTATTTCTGTGTTTTTTTTATGTTTTTTCAATTATTGGTCTTCTTATTTTTATTGTTGTTGTTGTTATTGTTTTTGTTTTTATTTTTTTTTTGTTATTATTATTTATGTTATTTTTATTGTTTTTTGTTATTGTTGTTAATCTTTCATGGCCAAAGTTAGAATAACTTCTTCTAAAATGTTCCGACGGCCATTAATATTTTGTTTTATCGCCCACTTTTCATTGCTATTTTATTTATGTATTGCAATTCTATGTTTTTATATTATTTTTTTTTTCCGGTAGGTATTTTACATATCTATAATAAAATTATTATATTTAGAACTTTTATATCCAAGTTTATTTTTGTGATCTCATATGAGTGTTTTTCATATACTTTTTAAATTCATTTTTTATGTGTTAATAAATAACATTTAATTGATTTTTTTCTTAGCATTGAAGATAAAACTTTCATTAAGATAATAAAGCTATTATTCGAGGTAACTATTAATTGATTCATAAAACAGAATTTGAAGTTCAACTAATGTGAATTAATTTGAGAAATAAAAAAATAATTCACAACTGCTAAAATTAGATATCAATAAAATAAATACAATAAAAATCATAATAATAATAACAATCATTATTATTATTATTTTTATTGTAGCAAAAAACAAAAATTCCAAAATTAGTATTTTTAGTGGAAAACAATATGGAAAAACTTGGAAATTATGAAAATATTTTTAAAAATTTTGATAAAAACACTCAAAAATAAAAAAAAATATTTGAAAATTTACAATAAGCCATGAATAAAACAATAATAAATAAAGAAAAATCAAAACAATAATAATAAAATAAAAAAAATAAAAATAAAAAGAATCATTGCAAAGCAACAACCATTAGAACATAACAATGCAACTGAAGATAACAACCATCACTCAGATAAAATACATCTATAAAACACATGGCATAACTATAATAATAATAATAACAATAACAGTATATTAATAATAATGCTAATAATAAAAATCAAAAAAATAATAATAGGTTCTTTTATTATAACCCTACAAATTTTACAATTTATTTTTTTGAATTGATGCTTTTTTCTTGTTTTTAATTTTTATAATTAACTAAATCTATTGAATTTTTAAATCATTTTTATAATGTAAAAAACATCAAAACATTATCTAAACCACGAAAAGTCAAATATAAATTCACTTTTCATCGCTCAGACCCACCAGCACCAACCCACTTATCCTTCATAAACGGCTGTTTTTTCGTTTGAGTTCAGCAATACTAACCAGCAATTAATAGCCTTGGTGGATTGAATATTCTCTCTTTGAATACATTATTTGAGTTCAAACAGTGTTTTGCACATCGTTTTGTGTTCAAATAGGCTTGCTTGAGGGTTCATACAGGTTGTGGTAGAACCATGAAAAAATATTTTTGTTTGAAAAAACCAAACAAAAATGAACCTTTTTTCTAAAAAAAATAATTTCAAATACTCTCCAAAATTGAAAAACTTGTGTTAAAAAATTAAAAAGCCACGAGATTCGAATATTTACCACAAGATATGTACAGTTTATATACAAATATAATAAAATAAACGTTATCAAAAACTTTTAAACAGTTACAGTTTTAATGGTAAATAAGGTACAACTGCCAAGACGTAAAAACATGAGAGTTTGATGGCTGTTATTGATGTTACAACGGCATTTATTTATTGGTGCGGGCCTATATTATCGCTGTTATGTGTGATAAGAACATAGGAACTGTCAAGCTGTGAGTTGGAAATTAAACGATAAATAGAAGATAATGAGTTATAAGTAAGGTATTTTGTTTCAACTCAAAGCTTTTATTGTTTGAACTGTTAGAACTTCATCAACCTTTTGTAGATTACACTTGTACCAGTAAGCTTTTATTGGGGAAGTTGTTTAATTGACATTTGCATGCCTAAAACAAACTCATGTAATTTATATTTTTTAACTTTATATAATTTATATTTTGTATTTTTATGTAATTCACATTGTGTATTTTTATGTAATTTACGTTGTGTAATTTTTTGTGATTTACATTATGTAAAATCAGTTCATACATTTTATGTTATGTAAATTAACATCATATAAATTCACACGTAAATTACAAACACACTTCTATCTCTCAATGTAAACCAATCTTACAAATACTCATTGCATAACTTAAACTAAAATAAATTCACATAAAAAACAACTTACAACCATTAGTATTTACATGAAAAAAAATTAAGATTCATAAACAAAATGTTTACGAAGAGAGAATGTAACTTGGAGGTGAAATGCTGAATATGAATCTGTATGCATCTGATCCCGGTATTATTTTGACATCCTCGCGACTTTGAAAAATAAATAGAAAAACGAGTGATAATAGAATCAAAATAACAATTTTTATTGGTTTTATTATACATATAAAAATGAATATCAAATAATTATGAAAAAAAGTATAAAGTTAAGGGGAAAAGTTAGATATTGTCATAATTATTATTATTGATATTATTATTAAAGTTGATACTTTTATTATTATTATTTTTATCCTTTTTTTAATTATTATTCTTAGTGGATTTTTTCGTCATTATTTTTATGTTTTTTGGTAATATTATTGTTATTTTTTATTATTTATTATTTTTTTTATTGTTATTTTTTATTTTTTTTATTGTTATTTTTTATTTTTTTATTGTTATTTTTTATTTTTTTTATTGTTATTTTTTATTTTTTTATTGTTATTTTTCATTTTTTTCATTGTTATTTTTGTACCATTTTTATTGTTTTTTTATTATTAGAGTCAGGGTAGTTTATGCGTGGAGATGAGTTTTTGATTTTTGTGAGTTCAACTAGAACATTACATCCGTGCAACTTTTTTATTTTCTTATTATTATACCATTATTAGTCTTATTATTGTTTTTTTTTTAATTTCATTATTATTATTATTATATTATTTTTAATTTTTTTTTGTGTTTTTGTTCATACTATTTATACCTTCATAACTTTGTTATAGCATTTATATTTTTTCTTCGTAGTATTATATTTTCAAAACTTTTCTTGGTTTTAATTGCTTGTCAATGGAATATAAAACATAAACTAACCTGAATGATTCATACACAAAATAAAAAATTCTAATTTAATAATATTTTTTTAAAATTTCACCATTCTCATCATTCCTATAATCCCACCCAACCAAAAACACATGACACTCCATATAAAAAAAATTATAGTAAAATAAACTAACTTTAAATAAAATTCAAATCGACCCCTTCCAAAAATTCCTAACCAAAACACAAAAGCTTATAACAACCACTATCGATAATTTTCAACCAAAAATCTCAAGAATATACCATAACTAGGCAAACAAGCTGCATTAATACTTGAAATCATTAAAATCTTGCCGACATATTTTCTCAATTTTGACTTGTGTGGAACATTTGTCTTGCATTATTTCATTTTTTTTATTTTATTTGTTATTTATTTTTAAAATTTTATCATTATTTTTTTTTTCATTGTTATTTCTTATTATTTATTCTTTTATCATATACCATCATTCATTCTCATTATCATCTTTACTATCCTCATTCTCTATACATCTCCCGCCCAATTATTTTCCTAATTAAATTCTTCCTCACCTACACTCAACTTTCCAAAATTAAAACAGTGATTCATCGTAGTAATGTCTTCATTCAACTTCCCATAGGTAAAACATTACTGTGCCCTTACTTTGAAGTGTGATCTTATTACTTTATTTTCTACATAAATTGAATTAAATCTTTTTATTTTTTTGTTTCAAATTTTTCTATTTTTTCTTTTCATTTTTATTTTTACTCAAAATTGAATTTTTAAAATGAAATTAAATGGCATAAAATAAAAATTTAAAAAGAAAAATTCACTTTTAAAACACATTGAAGTTAGCTTTCACACAGTAACGAAATACAAATACAAATTTGATTATTATGACTCGGAAGAGTTTTGGGTCTTATTATAAAAAAAAATAATTTTTATAAATATTATTGAACGAATATTCACCGCAAAGATAAAAATAAATTAACTAAATTGAAAAATATGCTAAGAAAAAAATAAGACTGGAAAAAAAAAATAAGGGATAACAATGGGTAAGAAGCTATTATATGATATATTTAGGCTATATCCCATTAAATCAACACATATCTAAGCTGCTTTTAATATTGCTTTTATATAGAATATTAATATCATTTATTTAAAGTTTAATTTTTATTTTTGATAATTTTGAAAGTGTGTGTTGGTGTTTTTAAGTTGTATATTTGGTGGGAATTCGTTTGGCTAGTTGATCGGAGTTTAAAGTGAATGAAGTTGGTGTGGCGTCAACCGATGTGTTTTTAGACCAAAACTTTTTAGTTTTTCAATCTTATTTTATTGTTCCATTAAAGTTCTATTTATAAGTATTTTTGGATAATCATTATAAAATGGTAAAAACACAAACATATTTTAATTTCCAATTTCAATTTTATTCTAATAATTTGTCAATTTTATTCTTTACATATAAATATCTCGAAAAAATACTTATAATATTTTTTTTCAACCAAATACCCATCCAATCACCATCAGTTTATGCATTTAATAATTTTTCATACAGAATAATCAAAAAAAAATAAAAAATAAGGTAACTGCAAGGCAAAATGAAAAGAACCAAAATATTAATGTACTTGGATTATTACAGTGATATTTAACCTCGACAGTTCTAAGCACACTGCAGGTAAATCAAAATTTATTAAGGCAATAAAACTAACGTTTTGTTTCTGGATTCTTTTCGTTTTAGCATCTTTGCTTCAGATTTTGCGTTTAATTTTTTTTTTAAATGAATGTTTTTGATTTTAATTAATTTTGTTGATTTTACATTCAATTGAGAGTTAATTTTTTATTCTTCTTTTTTTTATAATAATTATTTCATTGTTTATATAATCTTTTTTTCCAATATATTTTTCATTCAATATTTTTTCTCCAGTATTGATTTTGCATTTAAAAGTACCACCAATTTCGAAGCAAGCCCACCTCATAAGTGTTTAATGGATTCTAAAATTAAAATTTTTCCAAATAAATAAATTGTTTCTACATTGATATAAAAAGAAAATGAAAATCCATCGAACAATATTTCAATTTTACTGATTGCAAAAAGATTTGAATTTGGAAATTGCATCTGAATTTCAAAAAAACGGACTTCCAAACATAACTTTCAAACACATAATCATCATCATCATTACCAACTCATCATCTTTCTCGTCTTCTTCTTCATCGCCACCTTTTCTTCTTTCTTAACTAACCGAACTCAACACTGCTATTTATAATTCTTTGTTTTGGAGTTTACTTAGAGGATCATCATGATCATCAGCTTCATCATCAGCTTCATCATCATTATCATTTCCTCCATCATCATCATCATCCTCATCATCATCATTCTCATCACCATGAGCAATATTAGTAATCCGATACCGACAATAATAGAATAAAATGCTTTTCTTTTCATGTTCTTTTGAAAATTTCTTTTATTTTGTTACACAGTTGCTTGTGTTTTAATAAAAACATTTCTTTCTTTTAGATTATTTCAATGACTCCAAAATTATTCATGTTCATACCAACAAATATAATGTATTTCTCAAATCCATTCTATAACTATATATAGATAAATTTAGCTACATTGTACAATGTTTATCATATATTATATAATTCAAACTCAACCTATTACTGCTGTTTTAATGAATTTTTTTTAAATTTTTTAAATCAGCAAAAATTTTTGGCAAATTGTAGTTGTGAAGCGGTGGTTTTAAAATTTTTATTTAATTAGTTCATTCTTTTACGCTGCTTCAATTTTTAATTGCGGGAAGAATTTTAAAACCACAAGTAATTTGAAAAGGAAAATAAGTTATGCGCTTTTTGAAAACAAAAATTTATTTTTTAGAATAAGATACAAAATTTTTTTTACATAAAATAATATTTTTATAGATATTATCACATTGAGAATTTGTTTAGCCAATAATCTTTCATAGATAGTCTATTAATTTTTTTTTCGTACAGTGAAACTTCAGATTATGAAGATATTTGAAGAACACGTAAAGAAAATTTAGATTAAGCTAAAATTTTCAACAAGTGAAACCTTGTCATAATTCATTATAATTTTTAAAAAAATTTTTTGTTTTCTGTAACATGATGTTTCCCAAAACAACTTAAGTGCAGCAACGGTGGATTTCAAATAAAGATATTTTCAAAAGTTGATTTAGATTGGAGTGGCAGTCAATGAAAAATTTTTCAAAACATAAAATGTTTATTGGAAAGATTCGATATAGTAGCAAAGTACAGTAGAGTATAGGGGTCCAGGCTGACTGCCTCTAACTCCAGTAATCGGAGCATTTACAGCAGTATAATGCAATATTGTTTCAAAAATTCATTAATATTTTCCATGAATTCTTCAAAGGTGCAGCTGTTTGGAACAATAAAATATGAAATTATGCAGCGATGCTCATAAAGAAATATGAAATTAATTGTGTTGAAACATTAAAAACCGTAAAAGCATCAAATTGTTTTTGCCAATGTTGCAACCTTTTCCATCGAAACAGACATAAAATTGAAATCAAACTCTTCTTGGCTTAATAAATAACAATGAAGATATAATTAATGAAAAAATATATCTAGTTTCACAGTAATAAAGAGTAATAAAAAAGAATTATGATGAATTTTAAATGAATGAAGTTTTAATACCAACTATAAAAAAATGGCCAGATTACTACATACATACATACATAATCATGGCTTTTTAATAATATTTATAACATTTTTCAACATCTTTTTAAACGCTTTTAACAACCGTAAAACTCAAAAATTGAGAAATTTGAAAAACAATAAAAAAAGAGACCGAGACTTTTTAAAAACCAGAATAAAAACTCTGAAAACTCTCTGAAAACTGACAATAACTTATGAAAGGGATCTTACGTCACTATTTTATTCAAAGTTTTTCTTGTTTCTTGAACACCATAGTTTTTAATTAAATTGTGAACTACTTTTACTTTATTCCAAATTCAAATTTTCTACTTTGTCAACAATTCCACTAAAATCTTAGAAATCTCAATTCAAAGTCATCCAAGCATGTTTAAAAGTGAAGAAAGTGAAGAAAGTGAAAAAAGTAAAAATAATTTTTTTTATAAAATTTGTTCCCAGTTTTTTAGTTTAAAGTTGATAGAAAAAATTTTTGTTATATTGATTCCAATGTAACCAGGAAACAGGCAATTTTATGATTTCAACAATCCTTTTTTTCACTTTTCACGCTACTAAAAATTTTTTGAAGATTGTTCCATTTTAATTGAATTCTTATTATTCAATTTTTTGTGTCAAAAATTTTCAAAAAAATCAAAAATTCTGCTTTTTTATTGCTATTGTAATTTAAACGCAGCTGTTGCAGTTTTTAATAATTAAAACCCATTAACTCCAAGAAAAAGCATAATTCTTCTTTATAGCAACTTAATCTCAACTCTACAATATTTTTTCAATTCCACTTCCATCACACTACCACAAATGATTTTTTGAATTTTTCCATTTATGTTTAATTTTACCATCCATCTATTTTATCATTCCCCAATCTTTTAAAACTATTTTAATATCCAAAAACACTTTATTTTTGAATTTTTAAAAAATAAAACTAAATTGATTGATAAAAACTATCTTGAAATTGTTTTTTTTTCTGCGATTTGAAAAATTTGTTTTGTCTTAATCTGTCTTCTTTATCTCCATGTGTCCAGTTATTTGCTTCAAATCAGACTTCCGTATAATTTGCCATCTACCTTCCATTCATGCTTAAATAAAACACTTTTTATCCAGGTTTTTCTTTTTAAATTCTTCGTTTTTCAAATTTTGTATTCATTCAAATAATCATTTTTCTTGATATGTATTTTTCCATCAATCTATAAGATTTATTCATCAGTGTTTCATCCACTTGTAAATCCATCTTTCTACTCATTCATCCGTCTAGTTAATCTTATATCTACTCATCAATTTATCTATTTATTCATTCATCTATTTTCAATTCATATAGTTTTTTCTCGATCTTTTTTTCCATCTATCTATCTTTCCATCTCTCCATCCACACACCACTCACAACTGACTCACTCCTTTATGGTTTGTAAGTACATCAAGAAGCCTATTTATTCAACGGCTTTTTTCTGATTCATACTTTCAAAGAGAATTTTTTTTTATCGTTTCTCAAGTTTTTCTCTTTCTATTGATTTGATTTTTTTTAATTATAGTTAAAACTTTTTTTTTTGTTCAATATAATTGTTCATGTTTACAATCGTTTTCATTTTTTCGAAAATAACGAACCAATTATACTAAAACTAATGCATAAATAACCGGATTTTTTTTTCAACTAAAGAAAATTAATACTACAAACTGCTCATTTTCCAACCACTTCATTACCGTATAACAAAAAACTACATTAACAGAAAAAATATTTCAAAAAGTACCTACTAACGATTAATATATAGAGAAGCTAATGTTAGTTTTGTGTCAAT
Organism: Pterobdella sp. o SKG-2022; assembly: GCA_964035795.1. NCBI lineage: Eukaryota > Metazoa > Annelida > Clitellata > Hirudinida > Piscicolidae > Pterobdella > Pterobdella occidentalis. The sequence goes on along the minus strand of OZ038325.1, from coordinate 7,691,275 downwards.
TTTTTCTAAATTATTCCACAAAAATCTCGCATAACTCTATGAAAACGGCGTTTGTGTAGCTTTTCTTATTTTTAATGAAAATATAAATACTTATAAAGTATTTCATGATGTTTCGTTTCTCATGTGTTTAACTTCTTTTTTTTTTGAAAATTTTTTTTTCGAGTAAAAAAATATTGAAGAATAATCTGGAAGTTCTCATGTAACACCCAATATCTCATTTCTTTTCAATTCTCCAGCTTATTGCATTCCGTTTATATTCTTTATTATAATTTATACACTCAAATTATTTGGCGGGAAATTAAGTTTCTTTTTGAAAACCTTTCTGAATTTTTTTAAGTTGTTTTTTTTCACTATAGTTTTTGATTATTTTCAAGTAAAAATATTTTTTTTCATTTACATATATTTTTGATTATTTATTTCGATTCTGTTTTTGATAATCTTGTTTAAAAAAAAAATATTTTTTCACCCGTTATAATAAAACTATAAATTTATGAATAGCATCACAAAAGATCGTTTTTTTTTTTTCAGTTTTGCAATTTTTTTGTGTTTTTAATCTACCCTTCTAAGAGTTTTTGAAAAACGGGTTGTAAACTAGCATTATAGAAGTTTTTTCATTTAAAGCTATTTCTAAAGTTTATTTTGTCTTTTAACGCATTTTTGAGTTTGTCAAAAACATTGGAAAAAACAAAAAAAACCCAAAAATGCGTTGAAAGACAAAATAAACTTTAGAAATACTGTTAAGTAACTATTAAAATTTCATAAAATGATCAAATTCCGAGCCTTTCAAATTTTTGATGCCTCCAACACTCACAAAATACAAGTTTGTGTGCATAGCATTTTTTCATTAGAAATTAATTTTTTCACTCTTCAATATTGTTTTTTTATTCCATTGTCTGGAAAGCCTTAAAAATTGGAATTTTTTTCTTCTCGTTTCAAGTCTTAAGGATTTCCATTGTTGTGTTTTGTTCTTTTATTTTCATTAAACTATTTCATTAATATATATTCATATAAGATTATGAATATTTTCGAAGCAATATATATATGAAAAAAATATAATTAAATAATAAATTTCAATAAATACATATATTCAAATAAGTTTCTAAAAATCTATTTTAGCATTAAGGAATTGTTTTTATAAACGCTTTAAAACCCAAAAAGGTAAAAAAAAATTTGAAAAAAGATGAAGTTTTGGCGCGAAAATGCATTTTTTTTAAATAGTATTTAACTAACAAATGCGCCCAGGTACGTGAAAACTCGCGGAAAAATTTAAACGATAAACTTCAGTTTCAACAAAGCTGTGAAAAGAAAACTTAATTGAAAAATAAAATTAAAAATAAGATTCGAATTATTGGAATAAAAAAATTTTTGTTTCTAAAATTCAAAGATCACATAGAAAGTTTGTTTGCAAATGCATTAGTTAAGATTTAACTAAAATAATTTTTATTAATAAAAAACAATGTAAAAAAAATAAAATATTAATTAAAATTTTTTTTCAAATATTTGAAATTTCAAATACTTCTATTAAAACCGCAAAAAACTGCAAATTGAAACTAGTTTGGCTATTTCACGAAACATTAGCAATTAACAGTCGTATTTGACCCTTTTTAACAATGTGGTTTTCAATGTGGTTTGAGTCTGAGTTGCTTTGAACAAAAATGAAATACGAGAT
>OZ038325.1:7667680-7689406 GCA_964035795.1 Pterobdella sp. o SKG-2022 | reverse complement strand
AAACAGTGACAACACAGTCGATGCAGAAGTTGAATCACGTATAAATAAAGCATCCCAAGTCTTTCGCAGCCTTAGTCGGTTGGTATGGTATCAACGAAAAATAAAAGTTTCCACCAAACTGAAACTTTTCAAAGCCATTATAATACCAACTCTATTATACGGCAGCGAAACTTGGAATGTTCTTCAATGCCACATACAGCGTCTCCAAGTATTCACAAACAGGTGTCTGAGAATCATCACGGGGACTTCTCTTTGGGACAAACTGAGAAACACCCAACTACGATGTAATTCAAAAATAGAGCGAGTTGACGTGATGATTCAACGAAGAAGACTCCAGTGGCTTGGGCACTTGGAAAGAATGGAAAATTCAAGGCTCCAAAAGAAATTAATGGTGAGCAAAATTGCTGAAGGTTCACGGTCTCAAGGTGGTCAAAAGAAGAGATGGCATGACCTAATATATACAGACCTAAAAAAGCTAAACATTGTTGACACCTGGAAAACAGAAGCTCGCAACAGAAACGATTGGCGCAAAAATATCAAATCGCTATCGCAAAAAATAAATGAAGAAGCTGAAAGAAACGAGCAATCAAAAAAAGATTTGAAAAAAAATATTTTTGATGTTCACTCCAAAAGCTCTCCATTCCAATGCCAGCATCCAGGTTGCAACAAAATAGCGGTCAACAAGGCAGGTCTGACAAACCACATTCGCCAAGTCCACAAAGCACCATCATTACAACATTGCCCGAATTGCAATAACGTTTTCAAAAAACAAGGACTTCATAACCACGTGAAGAAATGTTCCAGAAATCAATCTTCAGTGCACCTACTGTCAAGTGGATAACGCACTTCCAAGTTCCAAGTTCCAAGTGTGTGTGTGTGTGTGTGTGTGTGTGTGTGTGTGTGTGTGTATGTGTGTGTGTATGTGTGTGTGTGTGTGTGTGTGTGTGTGTGTGTGTGTGTGTGTGTGTGTGTGTGTGTGTGTGTGTGTGTGTGTGTGTGTGTGTGTGTGTGTGTGTGTGTGTGTGTGTGTGTGTGTGTGTGTGTGTGTGTGTGTGTGTGTGTGTGTGTGTGTGTGTGTGTGTGTGTGTGTGTGTGTGTGTGTGTGTGTGTGTGTGTGTGTGTGTGCGTGTGTGTGTGTGTGTGTTGTAGTTATTAATTGTGATTAATTGTGAATGCTTAGTCAAATGAATTATTGACTGCAAAGCTTGCCGATGTTTGCACGTTGTTAATCGTGATTTTGAATTATTCAGTCTCTCAATTTGTAATTCGATTATATTATGAGAAAAAAGAAAGTGAAAAAAAAGGGGATAAGGGAACAAATGACGATGATATTGTTGAGAAAAAAGATCTATGGCAGAAAAAAGTGAAATGATGGTGCAGTGGAGATGATTATAAGAGCCATGAGGAGTGAAGATAACTTTGAATGAAAATGATGAGGACGCCAAAGATGAATATTTGATGTAAAAATAATTGAGGTACAGATAACGATATAAATGTTACTTAAAAGCTTATAACTGAAACTAACGAAATAAAGTAACCTAATCAATAATAATGACGTAACGGATGACTTACTGGTTGTGGGCGGAGACTGGGGCGGGGCAGGGGATGGAGAAGGATGAGTCAGAAGGAGTGAAAACCAGATGGGTTTGGTAGGTATCTGCAGGGTTATTGGAGGTCTCAACTAATTATGGGGGCTACTGGGTTGAGAGATTGATGGATGAAAAAAGGGTTGGGAAAGAATAATAGTAACTTTTTAGAGACATCCTAATGTACTTATAAGCAATATCAACAGATTTCAACGTCAATTTATGGGGAAAAAATCAGTACATTTATTGAGCAAAAAATAGCTATAATTTTCGATAAGTTTAGCCTTGTCATGAAACATTAGAGATTTGTGGAGATCTTCCCCATAACTGGTCAAAAAGGAATAAAAGGGTTAATGTGGGTTGAAAAGGGGAAGATAGATGGATTGCTGATGAGATATAATTGGGTTTTTTGATGGATGAATGGATGGATGGATGAATGAATGAATGGATGGATGGATGGATGGATGGATGGATGAATGGATGAATGGATGGATGAATGAATGGATGAATGGATGGACGAATGGATGGATAGATGGATGGATGGATTAATGAATGGATGGATGGATAATTGGATGGATGAAAGGATAAATGGATGGATGGATAATCAAATTTATAGATGAATAGTTTGATAGATAAAAAATGAAATAATAAATAAATCAAAAAGAAATCTATATGTTTCAACAAACAAATAAAGAAAACGAATAAATTTCAGCTGGATGAAGAGATGAATGATGAGAAAAATTAACTATAAAGAAAGTCAGAGGTAAACCAACAAAAATAAAAATATAAAATTCACGGTAAAAAAAACTAAAAAAAAATTTAAAAAATTGATTCAAAAAACTAATAAATAAAATATTTCAAAAAATAAATGAATAGAAAAAATAAAATAAATGTTGACGTCAACAAAAAAAATTCAAAAATTGTCATCTACTGTGAGTGGAAAACTAATATTAAATTATAGTGAATATGAAAAACTATAATGCTAGCTTATAAAGATAAAAAAATAATTGATAATAATAGAAGAAAAAAGCAAAAAATTAATTATAAATGAAGTAATTATAAAAAAATAAAATAAAAAAACGAAAAAATATATATGTAGTAGTAGAAGTAGTAGTAGTTGCTACAAGCGAAAAGTCAATCTCATACAATATTTCAATATTTTAAGCTTCTCTCATATTTTCATTTGAAAAAATTTTATAAATCAATTTATTCATTCTAATATTCTCAATAAATCAAATGTTTCCTCAAAGAAATAGTAATTTATTCATTGAATATTAAATGCAATCTCATGAAACTTCAAATTTATAGACAACTTTTTCTTTCAACATTGCAAACAAAACGCATGTTACAAAAACAATAAACCAAACAACAAAAAAATAAACCAAACAACAAAAACAATAAAAAAAACAACAAAAACAATAAACCAAATAACAAAAAAAATAAACCAAACAACAAAAAAAATAAACCAAACAACAAAAACAATAATCCAAACAACAAAAACAATAATCCAAACAACAAAAACAATAATCCAAACAACAAAAACAATAATCCAAACAACAAAAAAAATAAACCAAACAACAAAAACAATAATCCAAACAACAAAAACAATAATCCAAACAACAAAAACAATAATCCAAACAACAAAAAAAATAAACCAAACAACAAAAATTATAAACCAAAAAACAAAAATTATAAACCAAACAACAAAAAAAATAAACCAAACAACAAAAACAATAATCCAAACAAAAAAAACAATGATCCTTACAGCTTATCTAATGAATTTTGATAAGGTTCTCTTTTTAAAACTTCAGCTGGTTGCCATGAAAATACGTCATTTTTTAAAATTCTCATAATTGGAAAAAACTACATAACAAAAATAATGCACACAACACAAAGGTAATTGGTCAAATTCCCAGTTATCATCCGCCATATTTTTTCTTCCATCAATCATTATAGCGTCAGTGCCATCTTGTCAGTGTCATATCACATGTTTATACAACCCTCGAAAAATGGATTCGAGTTTGTACAACTGTAAATGATAAATAACTATAGATTCTATATAACGAAATTATATATAAACACATGTGGTATATATTTATTCATATATAAAGAATAAAAAGTAGATATAGAATATAAACATATACAATAAAATCCTGAAAAGGCTTCTGTAGTCTGATGTCAACGCCTATTGACAGGCATATATACTCAAATCTTCCTCTTTTAACTTAATTATACCTTATTGGAAGTTCACTTCTGACGTTTATGTTGTTGATAATATGAGTGCTAATTACGGAAAAACTTGGTTAAAGAATTGCAGAGTTAAGCAATACAATGCATACAAAATACATATAATTATAAAATGCAATAAATATGGTGTTCTTAGGATTCATCCGACTCTATATACTTCTTTATATACAAAATCCCCAAGCTCTACCTCACGACCTCTATGATTGATGGGTCTACGGCGTACAATTAGGGTAGATGTACCTTTTGAGAGCGGTGAGTGTGTAGGGTGTCTATGGCGTGGCGGTGCGGAAAACTTCGCATTATTCACAGATTAGTGGTCCCGAAACGCTGGCACTTTTTTATTATTTTTCATCCAAATTGGTGTTTACAAAGTGAATAATTAAATCAAAGTGTGTTTATTTTTAGACATATTAGTATTCGTGTGGAAGAATTTATGATGAACGTTCAAAGCGCTTAGTTTTATCATATAAATCTGCCGCAACTTTTTTATCATCTTTTAATTTTATTTATGCCCTCGGAACTTATCCCTCACAAACTATCAATCTATCATACATTTAATTTTTATTTAATTATGTATATATTCGTTTATTTTTTTTTTATTTATTTATTCATTTAACCCGTTCAGCCATTCTCTCTTTATTATCCCATATTTTCATCTATCTATATATATATATATATATCCTTCCACCTATCTATTTACTCACCCGATTGTTCATCTACTTACCGAACAGTCTTCCATCTATCCATCAAGCTAAATATTTATTTCTCCATTAACTAATCCATCCACTCAATTATCTAACCAACTATTTACTCAACACCCACTCATGTACCTACCTATCCACTCACCAACCCATCCATTCACCTACCCATCCATCTACCCACCTGAACAAAGTTCATGTGAAGAAGAGCAGAGCATCATTAACACCAGCCAAATGCCGTGATACATTTTATTGTGATGCTTTTTTGCTTGTTGTTATGAGAATTTTTCAGTTATAATGTTTTTCTTTTTTTTTCTGGATATTATTATGAAATGTTTCGGTTATTATTTGCCTTTTCTTTCTTTTTCTTTTTTATTATTTTCGTCATACATATGATTCTTATTATTTCTTTGAAAAAACTTTATTATTCCCATTATTCATAAGCATTGTAGAACGTTGCTTAAAGGATTCAAAAGTGCAGAAAGTCAAATTAAATTCCCAACACTGAAAGAAGCCGGTTAGACACAGCGTTTATTGGATCTCATGGAAGGAAATTTTTGATCAAATTTTTTTTTGAATAATTAATTCAAAAGCTTTTTCGTAAGTTAAGTATTTTTTTATATTAAATCACATATTTCATCAATTTTCGATAAAAAAGATGGCTTCCATTGAGTTATCTCATGCTTCTTTTTCCTTTTTACTTCAACGTTTTTATTCAAAATTTAATGTCTTTAATCAGTCCTTTTTTTGAAGATGTTCCATGAATAGTCATCGTTTTCAAATAGTTTTTATTTATATTCTTCACTTCTGGGCAAAATTGCTTTGACCGTAGTGTTTTGAAATGTAGAGAAACCATAAAAAAATAAGAACTTCTTATTTCTATTATTTTTATTATTATTGTTAATTAAAATATTTTCTCAAATTAGTTTCTTCAACATGATCATTTATTAATACTATTCAACAACTATTTTCAACCTTACTTCTTAATTAACCGCACCCAACTACTAGAACATAAATGTTGAAAAACGTTGCAATTCAACACTATCCTATATGCCCCTCATCAACAGATACCATCCTTCAATAGGATAGAAACCCAGTGAGTAATTTCAATTATTATAAAATCTATCGATACAAATCATATATGAAACAATACTTTTGGGTAAATTTGTTTACAAAATTGGCTCATTATATATTCATTAACTTTGTTGTTACTATATATAAATAAATCTATAAAATATAGTATATAATAAAATTAGCTACAAGCGATGTATATGAGCAATTATTCAGTAATTAAAGATGGCTTGTTAAAGAAAGAAGATGGTTAACATACAATGATAGAGAGGTGGTATGTGAAAGTGAAGGGAGTGTTATAATGGGTTAGAAAATGTTGCGGGTTTGTGTTTTTTGTTGTTGCAGTAGTGGTGGTTAAATATGGTTTTATGTTTTGTTGCGCTGATGTTTTATTGTTGTTTTTGTCGCTCTATTGTTGTTGTTGTTTTTTATTATTTTTGTTTTTCTTTATTGTTGTTTTATTGTTTTTGTTGTATCGTTGTTATCATAAAGGTAGATTTCTTGATTTTTTTGTTTGTTTGCAGTTTATTTCCGTTTGCTTTTTGTTGTCTTCAATTTATTTCAACAGAATTCTTCACGTTTCGTTACTGTAGACTTCAAAACTTTTTTGAACTAGAAAGAAAATATTCAAAATTCATTAAAATTAGTTGCAATAACACACCCAACCAAAAAAACACAATCAAAACTCCAATGAATTTGAATAGAATATGTACAGTTAATTATATCAAAATAGTTGGTCTGTTCTATTTATATGTTTGCTTGCAGGAAACCGTTAATTAACTTTGGGCATTGAAAAAAATATCATCATCATCCTCATCGGAAAAAGAGATATAAATTTAAAAATTTTTTGATAATGCACGTGATTTTAATGATTAAATCTGACTTATATTCCTTCAATGACAATTTTAACAATAATAATGTTTATTCAGAAAAATTAATGGTTTTGAAATATTCTTAAACTTGAATTTGATCAACATTGTTGTTTTTCTTGTAATTATAACTATTATAGCTATTAGGATTTTTTTTTATCCTTTTTATTGTATTATTGTTATTGATATTATTATTATTATTATTTATATTACTGTTAATATTATTATTGTTATTTTCACTATTATTATTTTTACTATTATCATCGTTAGTATTATTATTCTTATTATTGTTATGATAACTTGTGAATTTTAACTTATGTGAACATTTGAAAATTTGTTATTCTTTGGTAACCTTATTTATTGTTTCTGCTTGCTAATCTTTGCTTTCCTTTATAAAGTTTCTTTATAGTATATTTTTTTTATTTTTATTGTTTGTATATTATTTTATTATTACCATTGTCTTTTTTATGGCAATTTTTTTCGGTATTTCATATTTTTTAATACTTTTAGATGATATACTTTTTCCTTCTCAGTGTTTTCCTTTTAATTAATTTTTCTAAATAATCTTCTTCATTTTTTACGGCTTTAAAATTGAAATTATCTCAAAAGCTCTCTTTCGTATTTCATACATCAATATATATATTCATTTTCTATTATTTTATAAAAATTCTTTTTTATTGTTTTGTTTTTATCATCATTATTAATATGATTGTTACTAAATGCATCATTTTTTTTTCCACGTTAAACACATCAAACACTAGTAGGAAACATGGCCGGCACATCTCACAACCATTTCGAGTTGAATTCACTTTTTATGTGCATTTTTAAGTTTTTTTGACAAAAATCTTTTATTAAAAATTATTTTGTTTTTCGAATAATTTTTCAAAATTTTCAGTTAAACTGTAATTTGAGTTAGAAATTTTTATAATAAAAATTTAGATTTCCTATATTCAATAGTATTTAAAGGATTGTAACATAACCATGCCAATATTTCTTTGATGAATAACTAATGACGTAACAAAACCCAACGGCATAAAAATTGTTAATGCGTTTAGCTTTTCAAGTTGTTGTGCACCCATCATTTCATATGGCTAGTCACAGATAGTCAAATAAAAAACATTTTTAATAGTAATAATATTATTAATAATATTCTAATTATATTATCATAATTATTATTTGTAGTAGTAGCAGTAGTAGTAATAGCAGCAGTAGTAGTAGCAGCAGTAGTAGTAGTTATAACAGTCTCAGTAATGTTATTATTAGTAGTAGCATCGACAATAACAGTAGTAGTAACAATAGTATTAGTGATAGTTATAACATAAATACAGCATCCAAACCTGAGCGATCTGCAACCAAATCTTTTAAAAACTTTTCCGCATAAATCTCTTATTTTTATTTCAAAGCGTTTAAGATTAGCAGTTTTTATCCCATTAAAGATTTAAAATTAGAGTTCCAGTTTGGAATTCAAATTTCCTTTGAATCTTTATCAAGTTTTAAATTTCTTCGACACTATTTGATGGAGAACTTCACAGAAATAACGCCAAAGATTCAAGCTTGTTTCAAGCCTCAAAAGCTAACTACAACACTCAAAAACAATAAATTCATCATCTAGCTCGTAACTCCAAGCGTTTCACATAATAACAAATACAACAGTCTGAAGCTAGCTATTCAAAGTTAAATCTAAGACCCTAAGTTAGAAGCATTCACAAACAATATTAAACAAATAAATCTATTTAAAAAAAAGCGACACCAACTCGAGGAAACTTAAAGATACCTTCCATTACGTAATCTTCACTTCTTATATGCTTCGCGTCTGCCTTCAAACACGTGTGTGAGCCTATTTATGCATATAAGTCATAAGTATGTGCGTATAATGCTTATCATATTCATACTACTTTTCTACATATATATACCTTTAGTACTACTACTACTACTGCTACTACTACTACTACTACTACTACTACTACTACTACTACTACTACTACTACTACTACTCCTACTACTACTACTACTACTACTACTACTACTAACAAAGAAAATTAAATTTTTTCAGTTTTTCTAAAACGTAAAAATTTGTTTTCATATAATTGAAACTCTCCAAATATAAGTGTTTTGTAACTTTAATTTTCGAGGAAATAATAACCTTTTAATGGAATTTATTGTCATTTTCAATGTTTTTTCATAGTTTATTATAAAAAATAATTAAATTTTATATATTGAGTTTAATTGAATAAATTAATCAATCAGTTTATCTGAAACCTAAAAAATTATTATTATAAAATATTATTAAAAATTATTATTACAAATTCTTTAAAGCTTCAATATTTTGAAATTCTATTACCTATATAAATTATACTTAAATAATTCAAAATTTCAGATTTTTTACAGATATTTTCAAATCATTGAATTTGATTTAGAAACTAATAGAACGATTTTTGATGCATTTTTATGCCCCAGCTTCGCAGTATAACTGTAGTTTTTAATGCTGCAGAAGAAATTTGGACAAATAACTAAGCTAATTAAAGATGGAAATATTGTGGAAAGATATTGTGAAAGAATGGAGTTGCTATGGAACAAATCACAAAACATGCAAACAAAAAAGATATTTAACAAAAAATATATATATATATATACATATAATATATAATATGTAATGTAATGAAAAAAAAACAAATTGTAAGGTAAAAAAATAAAATTAAGCAAAAAAACCGTGAAGAAAATTATAAAAGCATATAAAAAACAAAAAAAATATATAAGAACCATTGGAAATTATTTTAAAATATTCGGTTAAAAATGAATAAAATGCACAAAAATAAAAGAAGGTTATCATTAATTACAATTAAAAGTGGAATCTTCAAACGATAGCGGCTGAATGCGATTCGATAGGCTTCCATAACATCGCTCATGTAATTAAAAATGGAAAAAAGATTATGAGAATCATGATGATAAAATTGAAGGTCAATACCAGATAAGTCATTCTCAACATGGAAAAAAAACAAGAAGAAAATTTAGAAAACAGATAGTTATAGTATTTTAAAATTTCAGCAAAATAAAGTTGAGAATAATAAAAAGAACGGACTATATAGTTCACTATGAACTATAAATAAGTTATTAAATTAACTATAAATAGAATCTTAATTCGACTACAAATAGATTACTGAATAAACTATAAATAGATTATTGAATATGTATTATCTTTGCAATTAGGCAGAATAATGAGTGCATAGGGAAAAGATATAAGGCATTTTATGAATGTTTTATTATATTTAAGTACTAATTTAATAGATTATTATGGAAAAAAATTAATTAACTTATAAAATTTATTCGAATGCATGATTTGAGACCATTTCATAAATTATGGTTAAAAGAATTATATTTTGAGTATGAATAATATTATTTTATATAAATCTAACTTGAAAAAATTAAAACTATTTTTATTATTATTTCTATTATTATCTTTATTATTTTTTTTGATTGTTATTATTATTCTTATTGTTATTATTATTCTTATTGTTATTATTATTCTTATTGTTATTATTATTCTTATTGTTATTATTATTCTTATTGTTATTATTATTCTTATTGTTATTATTATTCTTATTGTTATTATTATTCTTATTGTTATTATTATTCTTATTGTTATTATTATTCTTATTGTTATTATTATTCTTATTGTTATTATTATTCTTATTGTTATTATTATTCTTATTGTTATTATTATTCTTATTGTTATTATTATTCTTATTGTTATTATTATTCTTATTGTTATTATTATTCTTATTGTTATTATTATTCTTATTGTTATTATTATTCTTATTGTTATTATTATTCTTATTGTTATTATTATTCTTATTGTTATTATTATTCTTATTGTTATTATTATTCTTATTGTTATTATTATTCTTATTGTTATTATTATTATCATATCAATCAGAACCTTCCGAGAAATAGAGATATTTTTACATAAACAGCTTTTGATTGTTTAGAGCAACAAGATACGGTGCAAAAAAAAAAACGGTGCGATTTATAATACGAGTGCGGTATGTGAACGCCAATCCATCATAGAGTCAATCCAATAATCTATAAACTCATTAAGCCTTTTATTATAAGAAAATCACACACCGCCTCATTAATCTATGTTACATGAAAACAAACGCCGAGTTTAACGGAGGAGAGTAATCCTAGAGTTTTGCGGATCAACACATTAATCGACGTGATAGTTTTTAAAGGATCATGCATTGGGTTTTATTTTATTTTTATAGAGTTTTATTTTGTGAGTACTTTTTTGTTATGTAAAAATTTGGTCTATTGGGGCTAATGTTCTGTTCAGTAGAAATGTGTGTACTAAACTTGTACACAACCATATATATATGAATAAATATATTTAAATTATTGAATTGATAAATGGATGCATGGGTTCATGGATGCATGGATGGATGAGCGATAGAAAGATGAATGGATGGATGGATGGATGGATGGATGGATGGATGAATGGATTCATGGATGCATGGGTGAATGGGCGATAAAAAGATGCATGAATGCATAGATGGATGGGCGATAGAAAATGAATGGATGAATGCATGCATGCATGCATGAATGCATGAATGTATGGATGCATGGATGGATGGATGGGCAATAGAGAGATGAATGGATGATAAACAAATAGACTCAAAAATGGGTGAGTGAATCCAAGTTCTAAATAAATAAAACAATAAACTTGTTAAAATAAAATAAAGATCGCAAAACCAAACGATTAACTTTTAAACCTTAAACTAATAAACCGAAAAAACAAGGTATAAGAGCTTCAAATAAATGAGGGGAAAAATGACGGATAAATAAAAGATAATAAATAATAAATGAAGCAAAATAATAAATAAAATTTATTTAAAACTGAAAAAAAAGTTTCTAGAAACCCAGAAGCCTTGAAAAAAGTTTAGAAAAAAACACCTATTTATTATTTTATTATTATTATTATTTGTAGAGTGCGTAGTTTGTAAAGTAGCTTTGCTGCAGAGACGCTTAAAAAAAAAGAAAACTAGGAAATGCGGCTATAAAGATGCGTTTTTAAACGCTTGCGGAAATTTCTGGAAGAAGGAGAAAAACGCAGCTTAAGTGAAAAAGAATTCTATGAAGGGCGATGTATTTATTATGAAAAATTAAAATGTAAAACTTATAAAAAGCCTAAAAGCCTATTTTTATTAATATTTCTAGAACCATCTTCAATATTATAAAACAGAAAAGTTATAACTTTAATGATATCATCAATAATAGCAGTAATAATCAAAAAAATCAATCATGAAAATAATACCATTATCTTTATTGTTGTTATTATTTCATTCAAGATGACCAAAACTCATGTGAATTTTCGATAAAGAATCTAGAACTGAGTCAATTTAAGGTGTTTTATTCACGTGTTATTGCCTGTTAAATGACGCTTTCACTATTAAATTTAAATTATCTCCAATCCATCTTAATACACGCCCTGCCCACTATGGAGTAGCTCACGGTTGTAAATAAATGAAAAATATGAATAAGCATTAAGAAAAAAAATATATAAATATATTTTGTATTTCATATAAAGTATGGTTCATGAATATGCATAAAACACAATCGAGAAAATCATGTATAAATAATATGATTGAAAATAATTTGAATTATAATTATATTCATAAGTATGTTGGAAAAAGGATTTTATCATTAGTGCAGTTGATGGAACAAATGTATATTATGAAATCCCTTATGAAAGCAAATAGGTCTAGTTAATTTTAGCTAATTTTATTTATATAAATATTAAATTTAAATGCTTATAAAATAAATTTCAAAAAATTTTTTATTTATTTTATTAAATTTAACACAGTTTTTTATTTAAGTTTACATTTAGATTTACGTAAGAAAAGTAGATTTACGAAAAGATTTAAAATGACTAAAGAATCGATAGAAGTAATGGAAGAAGAAAATGTTGAAGCTAACCAATGTTATTTGAGCGATTTCAAAGAAGCAGATTCAATTATGAATATTGTTCGAAACGTGAAAGAAATCTCTAAAAACAATGTAGAAATGGAAAGAAATTACCAGAGTTTCAACTGTTAGTTCAAAAGTCTTTAGAATATGAACTTTATTCAATAGTATCTTCAAATAGCATTTGTGAATATTAATTAAATTCACGTGTATTCTTGAACACTTGAAACATAAATTGTTGGTAAATCAGCTTATCAGCAATATATAATAATATAATTCTAATTTAAATTGAAGAAATATGTAAAGTGACTTCTAGATTTCTTTTTTCTATTAGCGATACTATATCACAGATGCCGTCAGCTTGTATCAGGAACAGCCCCACCTTCTAGACCCATATCTCAGTTAGTATCAGTTCTACTTGAAGCTTAATAATAAATGCTTCAGTTTCAAGCCATTAAGCAAATGGATAGATTTGGAACATGTATGCAACTGTTATAGCCATCATTAATTTTCCATTATTGATCAAGTGTATATTCAATCTTTCCAATTATAATCGCAAACTAACAAATATTGATTAACACATGATCAGCTGCCATTAACACCACATACTGCCAAATTTACACCAATGATCTTTCCATAATCTTTTATCAAGATATATATAGATTAAGTCTATTATTAATATTATCATTCTCATACCACCACAGAAGAAATGGTGGGAACACTGCTAGGGTATATAAGGGCTGAGGCAGCTGATGTAGTTTTGTTTGCATGCAAGTTGCTGTATGTTATTATCAAGGTTGGTTAGTGTTGAATATTCAATTAAGTTTTCAGTTTGTCACACTTCTTCTTCTTTTTTGTGCTTTTCCACTGAAGAGCAGGTGCACAAAAACTGGAATTAATTGAACAGCTTGGAACACTTCTTGAGGTGGTTGGGTAGTCCCTGCTTTTTGAATTATTTGTTGCAGTGTAAGCACGTCATGTGGATGGGAGCTTGGTGGGTTTGTCTGATATGATTTGCCAAACCACCTTTATTGTTCGCTAGGAAGACACAGCCAGGATGTTGACACTGAATAAGGGATGATTCTGTATTTTTTTCTTTGGCTATTTTGAATATTTCATTGCGCCATTCATTCCGATTCAGTGGCTTTTGTTTCCACATTTGTAACATGTTTAACTCTTCCAAGTCTTTGCCGATCACATCATTCCACCTCATCTTCTGTCCTCCTTGCATTTGAGCCGACAACAGTTTTTTTGGAATTCTGTTGTTCTCCATTCTTTGCAAATGTCCAAGCCATCAGAGTCTTCTTTGTTTTATCAAAACTTCTACTCACTTGATGCTTGTCATTCTTCTCACTTTTTGCTACAAGGATATATCTGTGATTATTCTAAGACACCTTGTTACAAATACCTGGAGACGCTGTATTTGAGAACTGAAAGGACACCATGTTTCACTGCCGTAGAAGAGGATAGATAGAATGATGGATCTGAAGAGTTTTATTTTTGTTTCCAACCTTATTGATGTTTTATACCATATTAACCTAATTAAACCCTGGAAAACCTTTGAAGCCTTACTTGACCTGTTATTGATATCTTCTTCAATTGAACTATTATATTTGATAATATACTTCCTAAATATTCAAAACTATTGACTATTTCTATATTCATTGGGGTTTGGTGTGTCATAGATTGGCTTGATTCAGGAGTCATATGCATGTACTTAGTTTTTGCCAAGTTCAATTGTATGCCGAAGTTGTTGAAAGTTTGGTTGACAGTTTGTACTAGGAAGTACAGATCATCTAGGTTGCTGCTTACCAAAACTATATCATCGGCGTATGCCAGACTCTGTATCATTAATTTTTGGTTCAATTTATGGCGGTAATTAAATAGGATTGTTTGTCACACACACACACACACACACACACATACAACACATATATACACAGACAAGAGGACACAAAAGGGTGATGGTGATTCTACCTCACCAAGTGGAAGACCTTCACTTTCTCCTCAACACTCTCAATAACACTAATGATCAGGTTTGGCAGAATAACAATAATAATGATATTAATACTAATAGTAATAATAACTACTAGTAATAATAATAATTGTTATTTTATTATTATTATTACTGTTTATATATTACTTTTATTATTATTTTTATTATTATTATTATGTCAGTAAACTTATGAAAGTAAGAAGAATGTTTTTTAATAAACTTCTCATAATAACAAACAAAAAAAAATAATAACATTAATATAAAAAAAATAATAAAAATAATCAGTAACAATAATAGAAAAATAATAATAATAATAGAACTTTGAGAGAGACTTCATTTACCTGATGTGGTTATACATTGTGTGTCTCATTCCCTTCCATTTCGATAAACTCGACTTGCCTGGTACTATCATTATTATTGTTATTTTTAATATTATTATTATCACTATTATTATTATTGTTACTATTATTGTTGTTACTTCCAAAGAAATCAAAAGCAACACAGAAGTAGCATCTTCTATTGAGAGTGTCATAAATATATCAAAGGTGTGTGTTTTTATTATTTAATTTTGTTGTTATTATTATTATTTTATTTTAATATCATTTCTGTTGTTGTTTTCTCATAAATGTTTTTATCCAGAGATATCTAGGAAGCAAGACTCGATGTAGGGAAATGGGAGCTGGATTGCTTGCTAGATTTGTTTCCAGGTGTGTGTGAATGCGCGCGCATGTGTGTGTGTGTGTGTGTGTGTGTGTGTGTGTGTGTGTGTGTGTGTGTGTGTGTGTGCGTGTTTGTGTTTATTTGAAAAACTAATTCACAAAAATTTTCAAAACACGACCACCCATCTTAGACCCGATGTCAAAGAGCATCACTTAGAGAATGTGGTTCAATGGGTCCGAGATACTATATTGAGTAAGTGAGAAGGATGGGGAGTGATGATGATGGTCGGGGTAGAAGGTGATTGTGGATGTGAAGGAGTGTAAGATGATTTTAATTTCAAATATTGTTTGTTTTGAGATTAAAATAGCTTTTAACTAACGCAATGTTAAAAATGATTTTATTTATTTATATACTTCATTCTTATATAGCTTCTCCAGGTATTGATAAATTTATTTAGATTAAGGTTTATTTATATAACTAATTATATTTAATTTTTTTTAATAATGAAGTAAATTATTTTATTTTCATAGATAGAAGAACAATTATTTAATTATGCATATATTCAAGAATTGTTGCTTTTATATCCAGTTTATATATTTTAATATATAATTTTTGTAATAAAGAACCACTTTTTAAATTAAAATTACTAAATAACCATGTTTGATTGTAAGCTATTATCACAGCTGCTTCTAGCAACAGCAATAGCAGCTTGCTGAGGGCTGGCTGCTTGAATTTTTTGGCGCATTTTTTTAAACATGCTCACCGTAAAGACTTAGCTTATTATGGTGAGTGATTATATTTTTTTCACACGTTCATTTTTTTATTCTATTTTGTATTATAAAAAATTTTTTTTTATTTAATTAAAATATATATAAATACATTTTAACTCGTACTGTTCCATTTAACAAGCCTACTACAGCTAACTCAAAAATCCTATTTACAACTATCACCAACCTCCTACAACCTCTATCTCCATCAATGCAGGCGAAAGCATATATAACCTTCTAGACGCAGAATGGCCAGAGACAGTAGACAGAAAAATGGTTTTGAAAATTCTTCAAAGAGTTGCTTTGTCGATGCTACCTCCTAAGCTTGCCGCTTGGAGGTTAGAGTGGTGGTGCAGTATTTAAGGCTGAGGACGTTGCGAATATAGAGTTGAGGTGGAAAATAAGGGCCTAGAGGTTTAGAGAATAGGTAGAAGCGAGAGCTTGAATGATTTCTTGGCGGTTTGATGAAGACAAATGTTTGTAAGGTTGGTTGTAGATAGAGGTTTTACCTAAATTATCTATCTAGTTATATATCTACTCAAAAATAACAATGTAATCTTTCCAAAAACTCCAAAAATAAATCGTCAATACAGATACACAATGGGAAGAAGAACACTGGCTGAGAGTTTGAAAGTGGCCAATCAGGTTGAAGATGTGGTCAAGCTTGAAGAAGATGATGAGGATGAAGACGAAGATGTTGAAGATCTGGTTGAACAAGTCGTGCGTTAGTGTTTTGATGATGTTGCTTGATAAGAAGAGTTATATTGGTCTGGGTATCATTATATTGTGTGGATAACACTGTTTTTTATAACCCGTATCAAAAAATAGTAGAAAATACTAATACTACTACTACTAATAATAATAAAAATAATATTAACAAAGTAACTAATAACAAAAACAGATAAGTTGCTGGAAGGACTGAAGGATTCACAAACCACAGTAAGGTGGACCTGTGCTAAAGGGTTGGTCTTTAATAATAATAATGAAAAATAATTAATTTAGACAATTTTGAAACTGCTCAACCAGGATTGGTCGAATAGCATCAAGGTTGTCTAAGAGCTTGGCCAATCAGATTCTCGATGCAGTTTTTGAGTGTTTTGAAGATCGACATGATGATAGTGCTTGGCATGGAGGTTGCTTCTGATTGGTTGTCAACTTATGAAATAACTAATATAGTTGTTATTATATACTAGTTCATTTGTAGCAGTTTTTTGAAACACAGTGATAAATACATTGTAAAGATTATGCCACACCATAATCACACTGTACCATCACACCACTACCTTTACCACACCATCAACCCTCAACTACCACCACATCACACAACACCAGGCTGCCTCTGTCTGGGAGAGTTGTGCCATAGAGGGGTGATATTGGAAGAGCACTTGGATAGAGGTCAGTGTATGGTGGAGTTTTGTTGGCTGGATCGTGTTTTTTTGGTAGTATGTTAACACCAGGTAGCGAGCTGGCTTTTGTGTTATACGTGGGCGTTTTTACATTACATTAATAATAATAATAATAAAGTGACTTGCATTATGTGATTAGTTTAAAGTTTCGAAGAATTATGTAATTCTCATCATTATATGATGGTGGTGATGATGAGAATGATGATGATGATGATGGCATCAACCTAGTGGTGGACCTGGTAGACAAAGGCCTGTCATACGAAGAGAAGAGAGGATCCTGTTCAGTGGGGTGCAACGTGAGGGATGCTTCATCATTCATCGCATGGTCACTCGCTAGGGCATACCATCTCCATGATGTCGAGGCTTTAGTTAGGTTGGTGGGGGAAGAGGGAGGGGAGAGGGAAGAAAAGGAGAGGGGCAGGGGCTGTTGAGTTGTTTTGTGTATACGGTTGCTTCTTTGGTTTGTTAGGAAGACTTACAGTGTTTTAGTTTGATGTGTAAGTGGAAATTTTGCCGTGAAAAATGATTTGTATTTGGTTAGATGGAATTTTTACCTCATAGTCGACGTCTTCAGTTTAAAATCATAATCTAATTATTTATTATCTCTGGTATTAAAACCTCCATTATTCGCAGCTCTTTGATAGTGACAAGCCTATTCGATAGAGAAATAACAGTGAGGAGAGCCGCATCTGCTGCACTTCAAGAGTTGGTTGGGAGACAGGTGAGTGGCAGGGTGTGGTTGGCGGATCTTGAGAGGTTTTTTTATGTGTAGTAGTTATGAGGGTATTGTTTTATGGTGAGTTTAGTTGGTTGAAATTTTAGTTGTGAGCAGGTAATTATAAAGGTTAACTCAATGTAGATGTAGTAGATTAGATGTTTTGCTTGTGTGAAGTTAGTTATGATGGTTAATTTATTATGACCGGTTTCAATGGTGTTTTCATTATCAACTACATTATTCATAATTTCAATGCCTCTTTCATCACTATCTACAATAGCACTAACTATCACTCTCCTCACCACTATCCGCAGTCAACCATAAGACACGGAATATTCCTAATAACAACTTGTGATTATCATGCTGTGGGCAATATCAACAACACTTATCTGTCTATTAGGTGACCTCTAGCGACTGTTTTTTAATATAATTTAATTTAATAAAGAGATTTTTTAAGAATTTGATTTCAAGTTGGATTTTGAGCTTTTCTTGTTTTTTCAGCTTAGTTTCACATGAATATTTCAAGTATATGTGCAATTTTTTGTTTGAACACACACACAGTGGCAAAGTGAGTGACATAGATGAAGAATACAAAGCAAGCATCCTCGATCATTTGATGCATTATAAGCTATCTCATTGGAACCTGTTAGTGTTTATGTGATTGTTTTTATATGTTTTTTGATTATGTGCGTTTTATGTGTTTTTACGTTCATGCGTATTTTTTCTTTTTTATGTGTTTGGTTGTTTAATTTTATGTGTGTTTGTTTCTTTAGTTATTGTTCTCGTTGTATATATGTATGAGGTATTTTTGTAACGTTTAACAATCATATTTGTTTCAGATCCATAAGACGTTTAGTAGCAGAGAGTCTGGCTTCATTAGTTGAATACAACTTTGATCGTTTCTGTCATAAAGGTTGCTATTTTTATAAATTTTGTTTTTACATCAACTTATTAGAAATTTTTCTTCTAAATACTCAACTTCCCAAGTTCAGCTATTCAATATCAGAACCACTTTAATTTCACCTCCAAGCACCCACTTCACACCCACACCACTCTTCTTCATACCCTAAACAAACCGCCGCAGAGTTATACGAACTATTGGACCAATCAACAAGCCGTAAAACAGAAGCTCTAACACGTCATTCATGTATTCTATCGTGTGCTTACGTCATCCCATCTTTATATCGACATGCTGGGGCTATTAATAGGTGGTGATGATGATGGGGGCGGAGGTTGTGGAAAGGGTGGTTGGAGAATGATGCGGTTGTGATGATGATAATAATGACGGTTGGGGGTGATAATGATTTTTGAGATAGAGAGGATTAACTAAATAATATTAGTTGGAACCTTTTTCAGAAAATTCAATGACATTATATCACCCTTCCTGCCGCGTATAGAAGGCTTACTAAGAGAGGTTTGTGTATTTTGTATGTCCAATCAACCACTTACATGCCTAAACACCCGTTACCATCCACATACACCCATCGTCCACTCTACCTTTATACCTAACAACCTACATCTAGCGGCCACGTGTACACCCACTTCACCTACACCCACCCATCACTTACCCATTTATACACCACCACCTACCTCTCATCCACAGTTGAAACAGTTGAACATCTTGAGGGGAATACACAATGATATGTTGACTGGGGCAGGTTTGTGTACTCTGATTATAATGGTGATAATAATAAAAGTATAAATATGCTTATAATGGTGAAAAGTCATAAAAAAGCGCTTCACTTGGAGGAAATTTTTTAATGCAAAGCTATTTTATAAAAAACCTCAAAAACAAATCTTTTCATTCTTATTGTTAATATTATTATTTCTATTATTTTTTTATTATTGTTATTATTAGAATTCTCGTTTATATATCTATGACTCCAATGCAGTGTGCATCTTCATAAGGAAAGTTCACGAGTGTTGTAGTGGTCTTATATCTGAAGAGGTTCATGGTTGGTTGGTGATGTTATTGTTATCATTATTGATATTATTTTTTTTGTTTCATTAATATTTTTTTATTATTCT
This sequence comes from Pterobdella sp. o SKG-2022, assembly GCA_964035795.1. Classification (NCBI taxonomy): domain Eukaryota; kingdom Metazoa; phylum Annelida; class Clitellata; order Hirudinida; family Piscicolidae; genus Pterobdella; species Pterobdella occidentalis. Next base: position 7,669,405 of record OZ038325.1, on the reverse strand, counting down.
ATTATTATTTTTATTTTTAGACTTATTCGTTATTGTTTGTATTGCTGTTACATTTATTACTATTGTCACAATATTTATAGATTCTTGGCTAGAATTCACCTTCTCTTGTATCAAAACGATGTACTTGGATCTACAAGTTAGTATTTTTGACTATTTGAAACATTAGTTTATTATCCAGTTTGGGCTTCCTTTTGCAGAATCTTTTCTCGTTTGTATTTAACGTCGTGCAGTACCCAGACAACGAGCACGTCTGAATGATGGATTTCCCTTTAAACCACCGCTTATACCACAACACTTTTTATGCACCCAATTATTCAAAAATTTAATAACATCGATACAATTCTTTTACTATTTTCAATGAAATAGCAATTATGTAAAATACTAATAGTCATAATATTGTTATTATTTTTTATTTTAAGGAAGCAGCACTAGATGCATTTAGTAGTTTGTTGTGCAACCATCCTAACCTACCCACTGATAAACTAAGTAGGTTGCAGGGTCTTATAAAAATAATAAGAATAATAAAAAGAATAGTTATTATCATTATTATTAAAAATAATAATCCACTTGACAGAAGGGTGGCTGAAAGAGAGTTTGAAGATTTTGAAGGTGGGAAAGGTGAGCGGAAAGTTGGTAAGAAGAGGGATCTTAGCTCTTTTTTGCAGATTCCCAAAAGGATTTTATAAGCACGACGGCACGTTGAATGGGTTGTATAAAGAGGTGGTAAATAATTTGATTTTACACGCACTATACCCTGAAAAGTCTATATTGATGGGGGTTTTGAGCGATGAAGGTGGTGAGGGGGAGAAGAGTGGAAGATTGATTGATGGGAGGGTGAGTGAGGAGGAGGTGGAAAAGAGGTTGGAAGAAGCTAAAGGGGTTGAGACTGATGTAGATGAAAGAGTTGAGGCAGTCAAGAGCCTTGGGAAGTTAGTACTGTTATGTTTGGTTGTGTAGATATTTTTGTGTTATATTTTTTCAAATATATATAACCATTTAGCGTTGTGTGTACACAATTGACCGCAAAATTGTGTGACCGCAATCGAACGCAAACTTTGTACATATCAATCTTAAATGCTTTTTATCATTAAACTTCCATACACCAAATCTCTCACAACATACAGAATAATATTGGCACAAGAGACCAATATAGACGGATGGTTAGTAGGGTGGTTCTATGGGGTGGCGGTGCACAATATGGACGATTATACCAGAGGAGAAAAGGGTGATGTGGGGGCTAGGTGAGTCTGTGTTGTATGATTGATAAGGCTAAGTTTTATTACTCTGATACAAGCAGGTGATTGAACTATAATAAAAGCTTAAATAAATATATCGAAGTTCAAAATTAATTACTTTTCTTTCTAATGGTTAGTAAAAACGACATAATTTGTAATCAGATGTCGCAGCACTACAATAATCTCTCGTCAAAAATTACGCATGCACAACAAACTGTAATCAAACATCACCGACACAACACAGGGTGAGAGAAGGTACTATGGAAGCTATAGAAAAGACGACATGTCACTTAGCAAGCCACTCTCACCTTCATCTTTCCACTCATAGGTAATTATCTGTGGTGTTGCATTTTCCTGTGTTTAATGGCTTTTTGAGTTGATTTTTCAGATATGTTTTTTTTGAAACAATTAATTTTTACATAAATGATTTTAAATAAAAATAATCATTCAATTAATGTATAGAAATTTTCTCAGACGTCATTAAGCATAT